>JAQZBX010004916.1:0-10166 GCA_029593785.1 Cabassous unicinctus
AGCAATTAAGAGCAACTCGATTAAAAATTTGAAGGAAATGAATGCTCATAATGAATGCCATACAATTATGTGAAACTATGCCTTCTCACACAATCACGGGGGACCAGAAAATTATTCTGTATCATCAGTAGACCTTCCGGTATTGACATATGGAATTGAAAAATATAAAGCTAAATAGAATTACCTAAAATCATGCTTCTGATCCTATGTTTGCCAAGTTTGGCACACAGAAGTGGTATCTGATTTCCTCTCAAATCAGATAAAAAATCTAATCACATCAGCCCTGTGCAACTACAGGCCATTCCCTGAACACAGTTTTGATTCTTTCTCAGTTCCCTGTGGCCTCCTTTAGCCCTTCATTATCTCTGACATGGGTACGGCAGTTGTGCTCTTCCATCAGCCTTGGTTCTTAGTCTCTTGCCTTTCAACGCCTTGTTCCGAGACCACCTTCTCCAAAAAGCCTTCCCTAAATACTCCACTTAGAATTATTATCATTCCTCTTTGTTATCCCTTATGTGGAGAGAATCGCTGTGTCATGCCTTTTACTAGAGTCTGTTATTTCTGAGTCTGTCATCTATACTGGGTAGTAAGCTTCCTGTGGCAGGATCTGGACCTTACTCCTTTTTGCCCCTTGTGCATGGTGTTCATCATTCTAAATTCTATTTAATTCAAGACTTCTGGCAATTTAATCCTTTATAAAATAATTTTGATTTACCAATAGGCTCAGATCCCAATTAGACGAACATGCCCATCATCCTATTAACCTAATGCAGCCTTTATTTTTCCAAGTTATAACACTATAGTTAATCTAGTGATTTTCAATCCCTTCAGAAAAACCTTCCTATATAATTTTAAGCCAAATTTATGTCCATGTGGTTGGAACCCTGCTTGTAAGAGTAGTCACAGGGACTCTCAAGTATGCACTAGATCATTATGAAAATGGGAAACTATGGATAGGCACATAAATGTATATGTAGAGAGAAGATGTTTGAAAGTTTTAGAGCTTAGCTAAAGATGGCTATTATACCAAAGTAGAAAAAGCATTAAATCATATTTATAAAAACAAACAAATATATTTTAAAATATAATGCCTGAAAATTTATTTGATTACTATATGGCATTTTGAGGATATTCTTTATGAAGTCAAAGATCAATGAGGTTGGCCTGGAAATCACTAAATCTAAGAGTTAATTGGGCATACATGTACTTTATAAGGTCAGGTGAGATGAACAAACAAGTTTTCTGAAAACACTTGCATGTAAAAGGTGAAGTTGCAGGCTCTAGTTTATTACTTCATAGATTGTATTTAGTCTCCCAAAGACACAAGCAGCAATTAATAGTTGTATGGGGTGGGGAAGGATCTCAAGATTTTATTTGTTACCCTGTTGATTGGGAATGCAAGAAAAGGAAAGTTGGAATCAGCTTAATTATGGGGAAAATCTTTCTAAAGAATTGATGCAATTATCTCACCATGGAAATCATAATACAAAAGGAAAAGCCATATTGAATATATTTAGTTCTGGATATTGAGTTGTTTTTGTATGATGAGTCTGAGATACTTTTGAAATGAGCACAGTTAGTCATAGAAATGTTTAGGGACCTAAGTCATTGAATTTTGTCCTCCTAAATAAGATAAATCAGTTGAGCCCTGTGATGATTAATTTCATGCATCATCTTGCTAGGTTATGATCATTTGTTTGGTCAAGCACTGGCCTGTTTTTGTTAAAGTGAGGATATTTCAAGATAAGAGTCACAACTCTAAACAGTTGATTGCATCTACAATCAACAAAGGAGATTGCCTTCAGCAATGTGAGAAGACTTCCTCCCATCACTTAGAGGTCTTAAAAGCCAAAACTGAGGATTTCAGAGGTCAAAAGAGGAATAAGGACTCAGCATAAGATTGGTGCTTGCTAGTATGTCCAGTCAGCCAGCTTCCCCTGGGGAATTCAAACTAAGGGCTTCAGCATCGATTTTATGAGAGTTTCCAACTTGTGGTCTGCTCTATGGAGTTTGGACTTGCCAGGCTACAGGGACTCATGAGTCAATTCTTTGTAACAAATCTTTATCTATCCATCTATCCTGTTGATTCTGTTTCTTTGGAGAACCCTGACTAATATAATCCCCTACTTCTCTGAGTGGCTTTTGAGAATGCATACGTTAATAAGCAATGAACCCACACCTCTGATATTCAGAAGCTTGGATAGGAAGCTTTTTAGATGATCACAGACTGAAGTTGCTGCAGCTGACATGCTAGTTACATGTGCCCAGAAATAGAGTTCTACTCCTCCATGCCTCTCCCTTGCTTCACAAACAGGATCCTTGGTAAGGGGATCTACCACAGCTGAGTCTCAGTCAATGAGCTGACATTAAGTCTGTGTCACTCACCAGCCTCATGCATTTCAGTAGAAAGTGCCCAGAATGTCTGGCCATGGTGTACTAAACAGCCAAAGGGGTGCTGATGCAAAGTACCAGAACTCTGTGGGTATTTATTTGGGGGTAAAACCTTACAGTTACAAGGATCTAAAAAGTCCAACTCAAGGTTGCTTTCTCACCAAAGTCAGTTGCCACATGTTGAAGCAAGATGGCTGCTGATCTCTGCTTGGTTTCTCCTTCCTGGGATTCCTCTTCCTCTTGAGGCTCCATGGGCCCAGCTTCTTCCCAAACTCAGCTGTAGGCTAGCATGGGGCTTATCTCTCAGGGCTTCCTATATCAATCGCGACTCTCTTCCCAAGGTCAGCTGCAAACTATCAGGCAAATGGCTCACCTCTCTTCCCAGGGCCCCAAGATCAAAAATGACAGTGCTCTCTCTCTTCTTGTGTGTATCTTCTGAGTGTCCATTTATATCAGCCCACCAAGGGGGTGAGGACTCAACCTGAGTTACAACTTACTGACTTAGCCCAATCAAAAGCCCTAAATTGATTTTGTCAAGTAAACGTAATCAGAAGCACCTCACTGAATTTTATACAATCAAAGGGTGCCACACCCAGAGGAATAGATTAGTTTACAAACATAATCTCTCACTTTTTGGAATTCATAAATAATCTCAAACTGTCACACATGGGATGGGGAGAAGAAGACCAGGATGAGGGTAAGCACGTTCTACCACTATTTCCACTTGGCGCCCCTGTCAATTAGCAAATGAATCTCTACTCCTTTTTCTCAATTCTATTGTTACATCCAAGTGAGTTTGTGAGAAAAATAAGACCCTTTCTGGCTAGCCCTCACAATAATTATCTTAATGAGGGTAGAATAAGTGTGGCATAATGTTAGTTATATCAGTTGGTAATAGTTGTTAGTTGGTACAAATGCATATTTTAAATCAGTTTTTCCTGTTGACTGCTATTTGTTTCAAATTTCTCTCCCTACGTTCAAGTGAATTATGTTGTCTGACATCCTCCTTTAAATCTCTGCTCTGTACTCATTTTATCACAGATCTCTCTCAGAGAAACCTACCAGGCATCCAAATAATCCTATCGTCTATAACCCTGATACATTAACAATTGGTTTTCTGTACTCCCACTGTTTAAATATGTTTGTGCTTTTTCTGTTGCTAGCTTTGGGTTATAAATCCTCAGTACTAGTGATTATGATTTTCTCTTTGTTGACTCTGAAACAGTTCTTGTTCAGTGGGATCCTCCACCCATCCTACACTCAAAGAAGGATGGAATTATTAAATGAGTTGCTTCTGGTCATTCCGTTTTAATCCAAACTATCTCTAAATCCTTCTGATTCTACTTTGGGAAAGTTTCCCTGATGCCTCCTATATTAGTCAGCCAAAGGTGTGCTGATGCAAAATACCAGAAATCTGTTGGCTTTTATAAAGGATATTTATTTGGGGTAGAGGCTTACAGTTACCAGGCCATAAAGCATAAGTTACCTCCCTCATCAAAGTCTATTGCCACGTGTTGGGGCAAGATGGCTGCCGACCTCTGCCAAGAGTTCAAGCTTCTTAGGTTCCTCTCTTCCCCAGGCTCCATTTCTCTCCAGGCTCAGCTGCTGTGCTCTAGTCACAAGGCCAGCTATAGACTGTTAGGCAAACGGCTCTGTCTCTCTCCCAGGTCTTCTGCTGTGTCTAAGGAGCTGTCTCTATTCCTCTGTGTTCTTCTCCTGTATGTTCACTTCCTGAGCTTCAGCTTAAAAAACTCCCACTCTCTTCCCTGCCTTGGTGGGTGGGGACTCAATGGGTCCTACTGACGTGGCCCCCTCAAAGCCCTAATCATAATTTAATCTCATCTAGGTACAGACCAGTTTACAAACATAATCCAATACCTAATTTTAGAATTTATAAACAATGCCAAATTGCCACACCTCCTAACTCTCTTCTCTAACTCCAAAATAATTGTTCCAATTCCTACACCCCCACTGCTAGTATGATCTTTCTAAAACATCGACATGGCTATGCTATTTCTCCATTTACACACCTTTGGTTTTACCATTTCTTCACTATTAAATTGATAGTAGAGTACTATGCATAATAGGCAATGCTATTCATAACTTGGCTTTATCTTTCAGCCCTCTTCTCTTTCCACTTCCTACTTTGTGTACTTACCTCTAGTTACCTAAAATATAGCATGCTTTTGTTCATGTTGTTCCTGCTTCCCTGAATAGCCTATGACCACGTGAAGCACCCTCAATTCCCAGATTTACATATGAATTTACTATCCATTCTTCAAGACCCTTCTGTAATGGGACTGATGTTTCCCCAGGAAGCATTCACAGATGTGCACTGTACTATTTTTGTTCTGTATTCATATCTTGAAATTAATTTTAAGTATAATGTGTTCTAAATGTGAGCCTGTGTTAGTGCAACACAGAGTAACTGTTGTTCAATCAAATTTTGGATTCCCTTTACTAGGTGAATGGGAATGATAATGGCTAAGGGGTTTCCAAGGATCCCTTTATGAACAAATATTTAATCAGTCAGTCTGTGCCTGTCATTTTATTGAGGGTTTAACATGCGCCAAGCACTTTCATAATAGGCAGAGAATACAGAGATGAACAAGAAAAAGTCTCTATCCTCGTAAGTTTTATATTCTAGGAGAGTGTAGAGGTTGGAAACTATTAAAAGAAAGAAAAAACAACCAGGTAATATGAATAGGACATATGAAAAAATATATATAAAACAGGGTAATAGGAGAATGATAGAGCATTCAGGAAAGACCTCTCAGGTGGCAACATATGAGCAAAGAGCTAAATAAAATGAAAGGTCTCATTAGGCAGGTAAAGACCCAGGGAATTACAAGTGCAAAGGCTCTGCAGCAGGAATGAACTTGACATGTTCAAGGACCAATAAGCAGCCTGTGTGGGTAGAGGGATCATCATGAATGGCCTTGTTAGGGGCGATGGTTGAACTGAGTATGCTGGGAATTTTCCCCTTCTCTGACTTCCAGAAGCAGAGCCCTGGAGGCGTAAAGACCATGAGCTCAGGTCAGGCAGAGGAGACTGGGGTAGTTGGGGTCTAATGCTGCTTCAGGCCTTCCCTTCTAAGCCTTCTCAAAGATAAGCTCTAGATGACCCATAAGAGCACCCAAGAAGAGCATTTCCCAGTATTTCATGTTTTCTGCTTCTGAGAGTCCACAAACCAACCAAGCTCCAGCCATAGTAAGTGTCTACCACTGAATGAGGAGTGGGGTAAGTAAAAGAAGGCTGTGCCAAGCTTCCTATTTGACCACAGCTTACTAATGTGTAAGCTTCTCCTTTTGGAACCTAGGTCTATGTTCCTAATCATTTTAATGTAAAATGGAAAGGTTATAGAAAATTTAGATCTCCATGTTCTATTTCAGAGATTTTGATTTGGTAGAGGTTAGGGCACAGGAATCTGTTTTTTAAACAGGGGCCCTAAGTGATTCTCAGGTGGACACTCTCAGGATCACACTTTGAGAAACGCTGTCCTGAGCATTGCATGCTTAATATGACTGACCTAGAAGAGGAAGGGAAGAAGTGCAAGAACACAAATTTCACCTGTGACATGATAAACCTCCTCGTTTGGAGCAACAAATCCCAAACACCATCCTGACATCTACTTATCCAAGCTAATTATCCCCTCCTGAGTAATGCTATGGCAATTGATTTGTTCTACATTATAGTATGCCCCACAATCTAACTTAGACTTTTATATGGCTGTATGTGACTCCTGTCCCCTGCTAAATCATGAACTCCTTGAGGGAAGTCTTGTATCTTTTAGCCAAGGTGCCTATTTCTGTGCCTAGCACATAATAAATGCTCAATAAATGCTTGTTCAGTTATTGGTTAGGTGAGTAGGCAGCTGCTTGTTAGTGTAGCAGAGTGGAGGGTGCACTGATGCCCTGGCTCAAAGTTCTACTCAGTTCCACCTAAGTGTTCTCTTCATGTCCATCCATGCTC
The DNA here is from genome assembly GCA_029593785.1 of Cabassous unicinctus. NCBI lineage: Eukaryota > Metazoa > Chordata > Mammalia > Cingulata > Chlamyphoridae > Cabassous > Cabassous unicinctus. The sequence continues at coordinate 6,364 of JAQZBX010004916.1, forward strand.
AATTTATATAAGACTCCTTCCTTTATTGAAAGGAGTTTAGGACCATGCACATCCTTGAGGATAGCTTGGAGCCAGGTCCTTCCTCTTAGTTCCCACATATTCAAAAAGAGATCTCTCTCCTTCCCTTCTTACCTCAAGGACTCCAGTCAGAATCACTGCTCTTTCTTCCCCTTCCCATACCCAGTCTCTTCCATCTTTAGGAGAGAAAAAATAAAGTCTATAATCTAGCATCTGTATCTAGTCTTTTCTTTTTGTTTTAACTTTGTTTCTGCTTTGACATAAACTGGGGGAGGGAAAAATGGAATAGGAGAGGGAAATATACAGAAAACACAAATGTGGAGACTTTGAGATATAATCCTAACTAATTAGATTTATGTTTTAAAATTTTTTATCAAGGTGTAACATTCACGCAATAAAGTGCACAAATCTCAAATGTACAACTTGGTTAATTTTTGCATATTGTTACATTCATGAAACCACCAATCAATAGTAGAAGAGTTCCATCACCCTTTTATGCACATTCCCAGTTAATGACACCACCCCTCCTTCCATGAGATAGCCACTGTTGTGACTTCTATTCTCATAACTTTTATTTGATTTATAATTGGAATTCAAAGAAAAGCCTAATGTCCCACTACTTTTTCCCACTAAACCTGAAATTCTGACTTTCTTCTTTGAGGCTTTTATAGTTTATGTTCGTAAGACATAAGAAATGAAATACTGATAGCAGTAATGTACATCTCAGTAAAGAAAGGATCTGAAATGCAGGTGTTTGAAAGGCTACCAGGATATTGGGTACTGAGGTGGAGGAAGAAAATGATATCTTGAGAAAAGAGGATCAAAATGAAAAGTCTGGAGGTGTTCCACCTTCTCAGTGACCTGCAGGCTGCCTGAGAAAATACAGGAGGAGAAAAGGAATGGAGCAAGGCTGGAAAAGGGAGAATGGATAAAGGTTAGCAAGAGTGAATGTCATATATTGCTCAACAGAAGTCATTCGGGGACTAAAACAACTACCACCTGGGACTAGCCTTCAAATGACGTTTCTTTACTAGTTTTGGGACAATTTGGAGGAGCTGTCTCAGCCTCAAAGGAACTATAAGGCAGCAAGTGGTGCTACCTGTCAACAACTATAAAATATTATTTATTATGGTAAAGCATATCTGCTTTTGTTGTTTTTGTCTTTCTCCCTCATTTGATTGTAAGCTCCATGAGGGGTCCTGGCTGTTCCCTGCTGTAAAACCTGTTTCTAGAAGTGTGCCTGGTGCAGAGGAGGCGCTAAATAACTGTCTGGAAGGGAGAGACCAATTTCCATTGCCATCATCTATTGGTACAAATAAAGAACCCCACTAATTTCTGTGACTATGAATTAAAAGTTGCCGATGGCAGCTATTTTCTTGGTGATGATAAAATGTATTGCCTAAACGTCCATTTGCTATTCTCCCAAATTAACTAAGACTCTCATAATAATAAACGTCTTTTAGAAATGGTCTCATTCAAGAGTTTTCACCAGTTATTCAGGCACATATTTCCTATTTCCCCCAAGTCACATGGAGCTGTCTTTTCTAGATCAAAGCAGCTCCAAGAGAGAGAGGTGTTTGGAGAGCCTCCAAACGGGACCCAGTGCTGAGGTTAAATGAAAAGGGGCAATGACAGAAGTTTCCCTGAGATGCAAGACTCTTTTGTTACAGTTGCCTTCCTCCTGTCATCTGCATCTGTTAGAGTGGCTAACCCCAGTGACAGACAAGAAGTAAATGTGAGATTTAACAGATCTCTTCTTGAACAACTGATCTTGTATAACATGACTGCAGCAAGCTGTCAGCTCCGTAAGTCCCTTGTCTCTGGACCTTTGCATCTTCTCCCAGGCTGCGTTTCTGCTGACCTCTTATCCTTACAAAAAAAGGAAAAGAAAGTGCCAACTTGCTGTTTGCCTTGGTGTTTTCTATGAGACTCCACAATTTGCAAAGCAGGGACTATGCATTTCAAATGTATTTTTCTCTTCATTTGTTAAAGTGGGACTGGTTAGCCAAATGGGAAGTTCTACAGTTTTTCAATTAAAGTGCACTTAGAAATACAGACAACACTCTACAAGCACCATAGTGAACACAGAATGGCAGAAGAATTAAAAAATAAATGGCAAAATCTTTATCAGAGAAATAGTGGCTATATTTGTTTCCCACATGAATGCTCCAGCATTTCTAAAATGTAATAGTAGTTAAACAATGACCAAAAGAACCTCATATGTTTATCCAAAGAGAAAATGTTCTTTAGACTTTTTTTTTTTCTTCAGCTTTACTTAGCTTATTGGTAAGATTATTTATTGAATTCATTCCACTCTAAAATCAAATTATTGCCTAAATACTTCGTGAAATTCTATCACAAAGCTAGCTAGTTATCCTAATATAAAAAAGAAAGTATCTTGTCAGAATAAACCAAAAATGGGCATCTTTATTTACAAGATACTTGATAGATAAGTTTAGCTTATCAAACTACAATTTTTGTCCGACCCTCACCCCCAAGGAGATAACCTAAGCAAGCATATGAGGGGGAGGTTCAGGCCTGTCTCCTAAATCCCATTTGTTTGCAGAGGCCATATTTTATACATATCCGATCTGAAAAATAAATGGATTTTCTTAATTTATTCCCTCTTTCTGCCAGTGAGGACAAAAAGAAGATAAAACACATTCACAGGAAAATGCTTCAGGCTGGAGAAAAGAGTACTTTGCTATGGCCAGTAGCACAATAGACGTTAAAGGTGAATGTGAATGTCTTTCCATATCCTAAAGATATCCAAGAAATAGCATTTGGTTTGCCTTAAATATACTGCTGACCTTGTGCATATGCAAAACCTAATGGGATCCAGTAGATGGCGTGAGGCTAACTTCAATGCCTTCTGGAAAACAAGAAAGAGTTCACGTTCTGAAGGACACAAATACCAATCTACAGGACATAAAATTATTACACAACTTTTGAACTCTTTCTCTTTAATTCAGTTTTCTTAGTTGAATATAATCCTAGATATACCTTTCACATTCCTTTTGCTGAAGTAAATCTGGGTAGTGCTTGTCAAAACAGATAGCCAAACAAAAATAAAGAATATATACAATTTATTCTGTTCAATTTAATCTGCTGGATCTATTTGCTTTTCAATACATAATCAGCATCCACAGATTCATTGTTTTTCTTTTTTTTTTTCTTACAATTGTATTCTATTTTATAAAGATTCAACCTGATAAGGTCAAATTACATCAGTAAAATGGATTATACATACAGTGTAGCATGTTGCTTGAACTCACAACCATCAAAGTGCAGAATGCAAATAAACACAATATATGAATTTATTAAATTGCTGGATGTAAATATGGATGTAAGACATTAGATAAGAAAGCATGAATAACTGCAGAAATTCAAACATTAATTCCCTATTGAAAAAGGAGAAACATACTCAAAAAGTTGCAAAAATAAAAATAAAATATATGAAATAATAAAACAAAATTAAATGTCCTCCAAAAATGGAGTATCTGACAGTGGTAGTGCAAAAATGAAGTTTCAGATGTTTCACAAGGGAGCTGTAAGTTTTAAATTTTGAGTCCAAGAGAAATAAATATATCCCCTGCATATCCATAAGTATGATAAGAAGTCTGACACCTGAGAAAGTAGACATCTAATTTTGACACCAAGGAACAAATCCTATTAAATTAGATGAGCAAAAAGTAAATGGAATTGATAAGTGTAGGAGACTTTAGAATGGAGAGGAAGAATCTGGTGGTCTTTAATGATGACAAGAGCTCTTTTGTTTATTCATT
>JAQZBX010004916.1:10266-37987 GCA_029593785.1 Cabassous unicinctus
AAAAAAAAAAAAAAAAAAGAGGCTGCATTTCATAAATGGACAATCACAAAATGCTACGGTAGTTTATACCCCCTTGCCAAGACCATCATCCTCATCATAAGGTTTTGATTTTACAATACTGCACTGGGACATGCTTAGGATGATATCAATATGGTAACATGCCTTCAGCCCCACTAAGAAGCTAAAGTAGGCATGTGTTTTCCAAATAAAAATATCAGTGTGTTTCCTGCTGACTATATCTTGTACCTACTCTCTTGTTGCAATTAACATGCTATATTGCAACTAGATTGTAAACTCCATGAGAATATACTTTATATCCCTAGTGTCTAGCAGTGCTTGATGCATAGAAAGTGTTAACAATGCCTGTGAAGTAGGAATGTGGTTGATTTAAAAAAATCATCATTCAATCAAAAATGTTCAGCTTAATCGCTTATGTATAGCCTTTGTGAGAAGAATGTTTTTACAAGGAACATCAAGCAATGAGTGACACCTCAGGATGAGGTATTTCTCAGCTCAAACTCCCACGGAGAAGTGGAGATGCTCTGAAATATCTCTGAAATATCTCCGCCCTCACCTGCGAGAACAAGAGCAACTGGGAAAAGAAAATTACGAAGGCCTCCAAATCCCACTTCTTGGTAGCTGAATGTGATTGAAGTGTCCAGGAATTCACTCACAACAGCGGGTTCGGTAGCCTTATTCAGAAAGAGTCAGTCAGAAAGGGCAGTGGAAACCAGCTAACTCGATCCCCTTGGTTGATGGCTATCAACATGGATTTTTTTTTTTTTTTATCATTTCTAAGTGCTTTCTCATAAGTCCAAACAATTAATTTTACTCAATTCTTCCCCTTCTTTGACGTCTTTCAGATGCTAAAAATCACACTGAAAGTGAAAAGAGGGAGGGAAAATCCCATTCAGGAGGTGTGTGTAAACATAAGATCACGTGACAGGGCGCACCTCAGCCGTTTGAGACCCCCACATATCTTGAGGCAGTCTATGTCCAAATAGACCTTGTAATAGATGGTGGCAATACATTGTTTTACCTTGTATGACAGGATCTAAAACCCATCCCCACTTCCATAACCTCCTCTCAGTCCCATTTTCCAAAAGAGTAATTGTTTAGAGCTTATTTATTACTCTCCAGATATGTTCTATGTATATGCAAGTATATACACATAAAAACATGCATGTATTTTTTAAGAAATTATATTCCATATACTGTTTGTCAAATCACACTATTGGTTTTAATGCTGAGTAATATTTCATCATGAGATTGCATCATAATTTATTTGACCAAAACCCTTATTGACCACATTTAGGTTGTTTTCAATTTTTCACTCTTAAAGAGTGCTTCTTTGAACACCTTTCTATCTATCTTTGCACACTTAGATGAGGATATCCATAGGGGAAAATTCCTATTACTCAAGCTGCAGGATCAAAGGAATTCATATTTTAAATTCTGCTAAGTATTGCCAAATTGCCCTCCAAAACAGTGCACCAAATGTCTTTCCACCAACAGAGTATGTGAACACTTTCCTCTCCCCCACACACACTTCCTCATTTAAATCTCAGGAAAAGAAACTTCACTGTCTTTATTATTAGCTCAGAATAATTAAAAGATTATAAATATTGCCAGATAATTTTTAAAAATATAGGAATGGTGGGAAAGAGAGGAAAGAGAAAGCTTATTCTTCACATATTACATATGACTGTAATTTGTGTTATTTTTATTCTATTATTTTTGTAATGACAAAAATTAAACACAGTATTAAAAAACAGGGAAGGATAGGAATATAATCAATTTAAGTATAAATTCCAGTTTGCTCTGTGTGTCCCCTGCTTGCTGGGATAAAGGGAGCATGTTATTGGCTTCAACAAGTTAAAAAAAAAATTTTTTTTTTAAAGAAACATTTTTTTAAAGGAAACTATTACCCACAATTCTTTACAACTTCTCGGCTGGGTGATACACCAATGACAATACAATAAATCTGTTTGTTCATGATCACCTAACACAGTCCAAGTGAAGAAGGTAGCACTCAGTGGCCTGTGTCATCATACATCACCTGGAGGTGCTGCTGGTCATGCTCTGGCAAGTGACACTGTTCTGAATTTTCTCCTTTTTGTCACACACTCCTCCAGACATCAATGTCTCATTGAATGTAGCTGATTCCTGGTCATATTTTCTCTCTTCCTGCCACTGTCCATTACCTCTACTGAGATAAATCGCCACACTTTGGCAGAATGGGCTGAATATACAGCCTCTTCCCCTCAGCAGTGATCAATACCTGCAGAGAGATAAGCCAAGCGACAAAGTGTAGATGGAAGCAATAAGACCAGCTCCTTTCTTCTGTGATTACGTGCCGTGTTTGAGGGGCTTCTAACCCCTGCGGTGTATTCCGTAATAATACACACATCTTTAAGAGGACATAATTACAAGCTGGACATCATACTGAGGGCTCCATAAACACAAATAAGATGTTTTCAGGTACAGACTAAGAGTCCTACACCATAAGACCCTTATACTCCTGGTGTGTCATTATTTATTTGTAACCAAACTCTTCCCAGGCTTTACCTATATGTGGAAACAGAAGGAATTCACAATATCTACATTGACACTAATTCCAATGATGATCCCCCTTAAAGTCTGATCCAGTTATTTTGGAGAGTTCCTAGGGGATTACCCAAATGTGTTCACATATCAAGTAGTCAGTTCCAGCCACAGTTATGATGTGGCATCTGCCATGTTCGCTCTCTTGTCTGCTCCAACCACCTCCTTTGTGATTGCTACCTGCAAAGGCACTTAAAGATGACGTCTCCATTGTCATGTTTGCACAGGAACTTGAATGTCTCTGTCAAGGGGACAGTCTCCTGATCTTCTCAACCCTCAAGGAGTTAGTACAATGCTGTGTTCCTTGAGGAAGTGGAATAATGCTCTTCTCCCCGACACTGCACCACCCTTCAGCACCTGGGTACCAAAGCAGCTTTGCTCAAGACCCTTATCTGAAAGTCTTCATGGAAACAGCTCGGTTAGTCTCAGCCTCTTGTGTCTCCTTACAAAAGTGTTGGAACTGGGCCACCCGAAAGCAATAGAAGTGGCTTGGACCTCTCGACTCCTATTTCCCACTCTCCTGAAGACTACTTCCACTCATGCCTATCAATTCTTGCAAACAGAGGCCTGGGGGGCCCCATCTTTTTTGGCTCATCAGTCTTCCTCCTAAGTTGCCTCTATTTCACATATTTGATGTCTAATGCAATTCCATGGCCCAAGAAGTTATATGCATAGTTGCGTCTTGTAAATCATGTGAAAACTAGGCATATATAATTAGTCTTCACAAACTAAATTATCATGGCCTTCTAGAATTGCCTTCTACACAAGGTTTTTTTCTGAATATGGAAAGTTTTATGTACATATATATTTAATTAGAAAGGTTGTAGGTTAACAGAAAAATCATGCAGAAAATACAGAGTTCCCATATACTCCCCACCCCCGTTAGTAACACTTTGCATTAGTGTGGTACCTTTGTTACAACTGATGAAAAATATTATAATTATACTATTAAGTCATCCTGTCAGTACAACTTCCATTAGGGTTCACTGTGTTATACAGTCCTATGTTTTAAATTTTTATTCTAGGAACACATATACAACTTAAAATCTCGCCTTTTAACCACATTTAAATATATAATTCAGTGTTGTTAATTATGTTCACAATGATATGCTACCATCAACACCATCCATTACCAAAACATTTCCATCTCCCCAAACAGAAACTCTGTACCCATTAAGCATTAACTCCCCATTCCCTACCCCCTCTCCAGTCCCTGGTAACCTGTATTCCAATTTCTGACTCCATATTGTTTCAAATCAGTAAGATCATTCAATATTTGTCCTTTTGTGTCTGGTTTATTTCACCAACATGATGTCTTCAGGGTTCATTCATGTTGTCACACATGAGGACTTCATTTCTTTTTATGCCAGAATATTGCATTGTGTGTATTTTCCACATTTTGTCTATCCATGCATTAGTTGATAGACACTTAGGTTGCCTCCATCTTTTGGCAACTGTGAATAATGCTGCTATGAGCATTGGTGTGCAAATTATCGGTGTGAATCTCTGCTCTCACTTATTTTGGGTATATATCTAGAAGTGGGATTGCTGGGTCAGTTTGTTGTTGTTATCTTTTGCTTCTAAGGCAAAAAAACATTCTTAATATAAATATTAAGAATTTAACTTGGTTTCTCAGATACAGTGCAGTAAGCTTGAAGAGGAAGTTTAATCTCCAACAGAAGAAACAGCACTCTTCTATAACAGAGAAGTGTAGGGGCAAGTTTTAGGCGAATTTGTCTGGCTCCTGCTTGAAAATCTTCCTTTCCACAAGGTTTTGCTTTGGAGAACTCTGTCAAAGTTCTCCAGGAAATCCCAGCAGTGTCTGTGCTGACAGGATGGCTTAAATTAAACAGGCCCAGACAATTTCCAGGCTGCTTGTGTCTGGAGTTTTTGAACCTTACTAACTTGGCATCTGATTTCTCTGGATCTTCTGCAGACTGAAGAATTAGATGACCAATCTCTTTGTGCAGTTTGCCCTTTGTCATGGCCTCTGTGGTGCAATGGCAATCTCACTCTCTGCAAGATTCAAAAAACGTTATAGAGGTCAGGTCTGTTGTTCACCTCCAAGTCTACAAATCCAGTGACTTAACCTGTGCACATCTGCAGAGCATCCAGCTCATCAGTGTCAGGGTACAGGTAAGAGTGAAGCATGGTCTGATCCTGGCGACGCCACACCAGGATAGGCAGAGTCGTGGTAAACTGGACAGCTTCTATTCTGGGATGAAAGACGAATTCTCTGCTTTAGCATCAGTGCTATGTGTAAGATAACAGTTTCCATTTCAAACTGGGATACGATGTCTTTGATGGTGCCTCTAAGGTATGCCTTTTGGACATCAAAGTCCTTGCTAAGGAAAGAGCCATTTTCTTTGCTCAGGCATATTCCCTTTGTGAGAACTGCAATATAACTCTCCATCATCTTAACTGGGCTCCCATGTTTTAGGTATATTCTACACAATATCCTAGTGAAGGAGGCATATTTCTCTGGGTTAAAATCTTTGGTGGAGAGAATAGAAAAAATGAGTCACCAAAGGGATGAAGAGACTTGTTTTCACCTGTAAGGCAGAGTTTTCTCAGCAGCAGGTTCCTTAATGTAGCTGTTGTGGAAGGGTTAACACCAAAGCCACAGGACTTCTTCCTTTGTGTCCTTTCCTAGCACCTCTACCCTGAGCAGCTCAGTGTCCTTCGACATCATCCACCGCCCCCGCAGCCGAACGCGCCGGGCGCCGCTCCCGGCTTCCCCCCAATCTTTCCCACCCCCACTGCCCTCTTTTATTTTTTTTTTAATCACAGTTTGTATATTCCACCGTTCACAATTTTGACCACATTAGAGCATTCTGTGTACCTGTTGGGAGTGTGCCATATGAAATCTATAGTGAAGACCATGTTTTAGCTGATGTACAAGGCTGTCCCCATGACGTGGTCCTTGCTCCTTTTCCAACTCCAGTTTGATCCTCCTCACACCTACTCTTCAGCCATTCTAAACAACTTTCAGTTCCCCAAATAAGATTTTCTTTTTCAAGCCTCTAATCGTTTCTCCCAATATAACTGACTAGAATACATTCCTCTTCATCTACTGGCCTTCCAAATTTCAGATCAAGCCTCACTGCTATGAAGGCTTTCCTGTCTCCCCCTACCTCCTCCCTCCCTGCCCTCAGAGAATTAATCCCTCTTCCTCTGACACAGCCCTACGTTCCTATCATACTTACCTCTGCCATAGCACTGTAACATTTTATTTCATAGAAGTTTTTAAACTTAAGGGCATTTCATTGGCACTTATCTCAACATCCGGTGCTCAGTAAAAGTTTGATGAATTAATCTCTTGGAAATAAAAGGCATTGGCACATCTTTGCAGGCATATGTAAATAATGGTAACCAAAACCATTCTTTTTTTCCAAAATGCTTGATTTAACTATTTCAAGCCTTAGATAACTTTTTGTTTACAGAAAATGCCTTGTAGAGTAATAAGCTGAATGATACCAAATAGAGGGAAAATGAGGAGCAAAATACAGACAAATTCATAACATGAGCACATCCCACATCACATCCCCTTGGCCCACCTCTGATTTCAGCCACAGCTGAGGCGGAGAAATGTTAGGAGAGAATTTCTGCATTCCTGCCCAGGACACTCTTTGATATGCAAGCTCTAGGCCTATAGGAGGACAGCTGGAAGAAGCTGGGAGTAAACCTCACCTCTTCCCCAGCCAAGGAGAGTGGGTGGAGAAGTACCTCAGAGTCCTGTCTCTCAGGTAGACAATTCCGCAGCATTCTGGGTGCTTCTCAAAGGTCCTGACAGAATCGAACCCCATTACTTATAGTGGCAACTTCAATAACACCTCCCTCCACTAGCATTTCGTTTTTCTTGTTTTCAACTTCCAAAAACTACTTGCACCCAAGTCTTCATCTAAGGCTCTGCTTTTAGGAGAATGTAAACTAAGCCATGGTCCATTGTCCAGGACAACTGAGTCATTCTCTTCAACACACTAGTGCATGAAAAAAATGTACTGGGCTAGTTTGAAAGAGACCTAGGAGACATAATAAATAAATGCAATGTGTGATCCTGGATTGGATCCTCATTGGGACCAATCAGACATAAAGGACAATTTAAAAGACAATTTTTAAAATGTGAATGTGGTCTGGGTGCTTGATGAGAAGAAAATACACTGAAATATAAAGATAGACATTGTTAACTAAAGAAGCAACATGATCTGGAAAAATATACACTAAAGTATTGACAATTCAGTCTCTAGATACTTGCAATATAATCTTTTTATCCTCTTAGTTTTGCTTATCTTTATTTTCTACCACACATATAACTGCTTCTATAGTAAAAGATATTTTTAAAAAGCTAAAGCCTTGTCCAACTTTCAAACTGTTATTTTGTTCTCCCAGGGTAGTTTCTATACAGTTCAATGATGAGTGAGTGTGAGATACACAATGAAAAATGGAAATGAACCAAGGAAGGTCTCACAATGTACTGTGGTAGAATAATAATATACAAGTCATGGCCTGGGTCCTGTGCAGACAAGATCCCATAAATATCAGATTCAATTCTTTATAAGTTATATTCATTCCTTCCTATAAACTCATTCCAACACACTCATTAAAATACTCAGGGAACAAAGACACAGTCCTCAGTACAGATGGAGGAAGATGCTTGTGTCAACCAGCATTCCATAATTTATGATTTCAGAGATTAGGAACCAGCCTTCCTGCTTACTAAATGCACCTGATGTGACTCAACATGAAACTTTCACCACAACACACACAGTTTCCATAAGCCAGTTATCCTCCTATATACTTAATCTTTTCCCAACCAATCTCCTCAAAAGAAAATAAATATTTGTAGATTAAAGAACTGCCTTCTCATCCTTTACAGCTGCTGGCATGCAAGCTGTTAAGCACAGAGTGTTTAATTAATGGGTAGATACCATTAGAAAGACAGCTGACCTGCATTCAGATGAGTTTGGATTCAAGGTGCCGGGAGATAACGATCTGAAAGTGGAAAAGCTGAACTGCAATTGGGTTCATTTATAAAAGAGACTGTTAAAGGTCAACTGTGTTTCCTTGTGCTAGAGATAAAGAGACGCTATTAAAAACAATTGGAAAATAATTCATAAGGGAGCAGTAAGTCACTCGTGTTAAATTAATTTGTCTTTCGAATAGCGTGGCACTCATGATGGGAAAGTAAATTTACCTAAAATCAAGATCTTTTAAAACAACCATTGATCATGTCTTCTATTGCAAAGCCACTGGAATAAGCTCATGTGTGCCAGGACACTGGCACTGCCTAACCGCAGTATCCCCATAGTTCTTCACAGTTCCCTTCTAGACAGAGAATTAACCATTTTCCCCCCTAAGGACAGTAAGGATTGTAAGTGCAGTAAATTTCTATGACACACTGAGATAATTTCTTGCCCACTCTGATGAACCACCTAATGGCCAACCACCAGAACAAACCTTTGTGCACATGATTCCACTTTCCTGAATTCAACGTATTAGAACATTCTACCACACTGTGCTCCCCTCAAAACCTCTACCCACACCACACATTCAAGTATATACACACCAGGGTAAAAATTCTTAATTTAGACAGAGACTATACCTACAATTATGACTGGCAGTTTGTTTAAGTCCACATAGACACATGATATATTTTCTTTATCTCCTTCTTAGACAATACAAACTCCCCTTCTCCTCCCCAGCACATGGCTTGGCAATTGCTTTTTGTGCTCAGAAATGCAGGCTCATTGAGGTACATCTTCATCTTCCTCTGGGCAACATGAAGGTCGAGTCTATTTTGCTGCCAGGCATGGGGACAAGAAGGGGAAAATTTACTCCATCAGACTGATGTTGCGTAGATGTAATCTGAGTAGCATCAGGCTCTCCTTCTTGTTGCCAGAGGAAAAATGCTTGTTGCTCTTGTTTCTTTCTTGGGGTTGAAAATTAATTGGGGCCTTGCCTTGTTTCCTAAAAACATGGAAATAATGAGCAATTCCTGGCAAAGGTCTATTTGTGAAAAACCTGCCTTTCCAGGCAAGCACTAATTACAGCCCAGCACAGCGAGCTGCTCACCAATTTCCCAGCGTCAGTCAGACACGTCAGCCAAGGAGACAAAGAGGGTTAGAGGCAGTTAATGTCACACATTTACCATTGCTGATCATTTGCAGGTTTTAATAACAGTTTTGCAATTCAGATTCTGCACGAAAAAGGATTTCCAGATCAGATATCACAGGGTTTCTTTTGAATCTGCCACCTTTGAAAATCTAGAGACATGAACATGTTCAGCATTCACTCCACTGAACAGATGCCCCTTGCTCACGTTCAGACTTCATAAACATGATTTAAATAGATTGTGCTTTAGCCTGCAACCAGTGGATAGGACCTCAGAAACAAGGGTGGCGAGGTCAGGAAGGTCCCCCCTCCTGCAGTGGAAGATAATGAGAAACAGTGTGTCAGGGATGTAGCCAAGAATAATAACAACGACAATAACAACATTACCACTTATTGCGTACCTGCTATATGTCATATACTATACTACTCGTTTTTTATACATTATCTCATTCAATTCCTACAACTACTCTAGGAGATAGGAATTATTATCTTCATTCTCCAATATTTAAAGTCCTTAAGTAAAGCTTCACTAAGATTAAATACCTAGTAAATAGAAGAGACAGGATTCACTTGTGTTCCTAACTCTATGCTATGTATCTGAAGTCACCTGTTGTGATTTAGAGTTTACCAATGAAGCTATGGTTTTAAAAATAGCTAAAAGTGTGTGGAATGCATTCTTCTAGTTTTGTCTACCCAGCCCTCCTTCCACCATAATGTGGGATCAGTAGCCATGTCTTCTGGGGAGTGTTCCACCACATGCAGCCATGCTGTTAAATGGGAGCTGAAACCTTATTACAGCTCCTCAGCCCCTCTGTCCACAATCAATTGGCCCAGGGATGGACACCGGCCCAAGCAAGGCCAATCCTGGGATCCCTCCCACTTCTCTGGCTACCGTTGTTTGTGGATGGACATGTGAACAGTAATGATATAAATAATAATAACTAAAATGTATTGTGCTTTTATATGTGCCAGACATTTTACATTTCAAATTATCTAATTCTCACAACAATTCTATGATATATGCACTGTTATTAACCCCATTTTACAGAGGTGGGAAGTGAGGCACAGATAGTTAAGCATCTTGCCCAGGATCACACAGCTAAGAAGTGGCAAAGCTGAGACTTGATTCGGATCAATTAGTCATTGCCACAAAAATGCTTAGTTAACAATGCAGTGGCTTAAAACTACAATCACTTATTATCCAGGACCTGGAGGGTAGCTGATTGTTAACTGCTCAAAGCCACCCTCAGCTGGCTGCCTCTGGTGGTCTTGGCTGAGCTCACTAAGATGGCTGGATCCACTACTGGACAGCAGATGCAGGCTGGTGCCAGCGGGTGGCTTTGCTCCATGTCCTTCATCTCCTGGGCGTGTCCTTCTCACGGAAATAGACGTGCAAGAGCACAGCAGAAACAGTGAGGCCTCAGGAGGCGTGCGCTCACAACCTGCACCCTGCTGTCTTCATCCAAACCTCAAGGAAAGGGCAGGACATGTAATGTGACTTTTGTCAGGAGAATGTCACAGTCAAATGGCAAAAGGTAAAGATTCAGGGAGAAGTGAAGATTTGGGGCCAATCACACAATCTACTACACATCCCATATACTTTAGGGGGTTTCCATCTCAAGCTGGGAATATTTCAGTTCCTTCTGTAGTTATCATCAGGAGCTGTGAAGCTCTAAGGTTGTCTGCATCCACATTCCCCGTGTGGGGAAGCTGGCCTGCAGTGGATCCTGGAGAGAGATGCACAGACAAAAGACAGAAAATGTCTCCGGGATGTTCAGAACCCTGGGTCTAGTACACCTCAAGTTAGCTGGGTCTCTGCTTTATCTGTGCTTTGTTCAAGTCTGCTTGTGAGATCCTCACCCCAAACTCTGTGTTTCTAAACTAATTCAGGTTGATTGTTTTTGTCACAGAGTCCTGACTTTTTATTACTTTTAGCACCCTGCAGTTAATAAAAATAAACTGTATACTGACATGTACAGCATTCAACATATATTTTAAGCATCTACTATTTACAAGGGATTATGTTAGGAACTGGGAATCAAGAACAATGGATAAGACTGAATCCCTGTCCTCTAATAACTCATCATCTAGAAGGAAACACAACACCTACAACACACCACACAACACAACGCCGGTGGCACTGCAAAAATTCACAGCATTCCCAAAGGGGAACACAGGAGAGAGTGGGATTAAATTCTGATTAGAGCAGATATGGGAAAGCTTTACAGAGGAGGCAACGTGCAGTGTCAAGTTCTAGGTAAGGAGGATTTTCATAATCAGAGAAGATCAATGGAGATGGGTGGCAGTGAGGAGCTTTGACCTAGCAATGAGCAAAGGCACAGAGGTATCAAACCACAAGACAGAATCATCTGGTGAATGACAAGAAGTATTAAAGTGAAGACTTAGAAAGAGAGTTGTCAATATGTCTCACAATGTATGGTATTGGTGGTGGGGCAATATATGGGAATCCTGTACTGTATGCATGATTGTTTTAACTCACAATTTCTCAAATTTTTAAAAAAAAATGTTTTTTAAAGAAAAGTTGTCAATATGTCTCAAGAATTATGCTAGAGAGTGGGGCCTTGTTTAGCTGGCAAAATTGTTCCATCCTCCTTAGCAGGAATTGTGTCCCTAAAGTGCCATGGCTTGTCAAAATTGTCCCTTGACAGTAGTAGATTGTCCTACTCTTGTTATCCTGACATTGCACTTGCCAAGCAATCTTTTCATTATAATTTGGTTTCCCACGTATGTTGTCCTCTGGGGAAGAGAATGAGCTAGCCAGCCTACAGTAATATTCAATCCATTTGGCAGTTATACTTCTTAGCATAAATTTTAATATCCACAACTCTTGGGAATCTAGTATATAGTTAGGATGTTTATTTTACAGAGACCCAATGTAAGCAAGCTAAATGGGATTCCAGGAAAGATACTGGTTTGGTTCACAAAGGAGAAAGTTCAGGTACCAGGGATTTAGGACATGGAAACTAGAACTCCACGCTCTGCCTCTCTATTTTGGGCTTTTCCACATGTGGGAAGACTCTAACAGCTATGAGATCACATTTTTGTAGCTCACAATTAAGAAAGAAGAGAGAAATTACCCTACTAGTTCCAGCAGAGAAAATCCTAAAGAACACTTCCTATTGTTCAGATTTAGATAAATGCCTATTTATGGACTCCCTATGTGGCCCAAATTATAAAATACAATGATTGACCCAGACTAAGATCATATGGTCAGAGGACGGTAAGAATCTTTGTCTTGCTTTGCCAGAGCTGCTATCACCAATACCACAAACTGGTTTTGGCTTAACAACAGGAATTTAGTGGCTTATGGTTTTGAGACTAGAAGAAGTCCAAAATCAAGCTATCAGCAAAGCTGACTTTCTCCTCGAGCCTGTAGCATTCTGGTTTTGGCTGCCGGCAGTCCCTGGGGCTCCTTGACTTGCTTTTCTTCCTCCCATCACATGGTGAGCTCTCTCCTTGGGTCAGCTCTCCAGGTTTCCACTGACTTCCAGCTTCTTCCTGTGTGACCTTCTCCAACTCCTGGCTCACAGTTTCTTCTCTTTATTAAGCCTCCAGTAATATGGACTAATAGCCACCCTCAATCAGTTGGGCCATAACCTAACTAAAAATAACATCTTCAAGAGGTCCTGTTTAGAATTGATTCACAGCCATAGGAATACAGATTAAGATTAAGAACATGTCTACGTTGAGGTACATAATTCAATAGACTATGATTATCTACCCAATGAAATACTATGCAATTATAAAAAAGAGTGAGAACTTCTATGAAATATCAAGAATAAGTAAATTCACAGAGACAGAAAATAGAGGTTACCAGGGGCTGAGGGGAGAAGTGATAGGGAGTTACAGAATTTCTGTATGGGGTGATAAAAAGTTGTACTAATGGGTGATGGGGATGGTAGCACAACATTGTAAATGTAATTAATGTCAATGATTTGTACACTTAAAAATGGTTAAAATAATAAATTATATGTTATGTATATGTTGCCACAATAAAATAAAATAAAAAATAGTGAGGAGGCTCTTATACACCATAGAAAGGTCTCCAAGATATTTTGTTATGCAAAGGAAGCCGGATGCAAAACTATTTAAATAGAATGCTCTTTGTGCTTGAAAGGGGAGAAAAGAATATATTCACATATATTATTTGTATGTACTTCTGTTTGTATAGAGAAACTCAAAAGACATCTAAGAAAACATTAAAGTAGTTCACGCTAAGGTTTGAGATGGAGGCAGCACAGACAAGGTATACAGGAATGAGGTGGAAGTGAGATTGTCAATGTACACCTTTTACATTGTTTTGATTTTTGAAGGATGTGAATATACTGCCTATCTAAAACATTAAATAAAATTCAAAAGAAATTTGAGGTGTGTATTCATTAAAGTAATGCTAGATGCTATCAAATCCTAAAAGTCAGTGGCTTAATATAATTTGCATTTATTTCTTGCTCACACTAAGTCCAAAAACTCATATGGGACCCAGGCTCCTTTCACTAGGTCTCCATCCTCCTATGTGTCTCAGAGAGTCTACATCCAGCCAGCAGAGGGAGGAAGGAAGACTAAGGACTAGGCAATCACTCCAATCCACATTGCTTTGGCCAAAATTCAGTCACATGGCTGCCCTTAACTGCAAAAGAAGCTGGGAAACACAGCCTAGCTGTGTGCCCAGGAGGCAGAGAGACAAGGATGGGAAACAGGCGCCAGTTTCTGCCACAAGTGGAGAGGCCTAGCAAAAGAAATCTCTTGATGCATTTTATTTATTTGTTGAGTATTTACAATTAAAGGTATTACTAGAGCATTGTTTTGAAATTGTGGTATTAAGTAATCGTTTTAGAATTGTGGAATTAAAGAATTGTTTTTGTTATGAAAACTGGTACTTATACAACAACAGGGCTTTCCACAAGACAGTCACTGATGTTGATACGATCTGCATTTTCACTAACCTCACACATTTATCAAGTGGCTTAGTTTTAGGTAAAGCCAGCTATTGAAAGATCTCTTATTAGGACCAATCCTGAGGTTCCACTGAACAGTAGGACTCTGTTCAGGACCCTCTATTTTGTTTACTTCAAGTTAAGAGTGAATGCTACTGTTCAATTTATGAATCTCAGGAAGTATGATAAAGAAGCTCACATGCTTCAAAATGCTCCAAAGCTGGGCATTGCCAGTACCAGCATTGTCCTGGATGGAGGTCATACTCACTTACCATGTAAGAAAATTCAGAATAAGCAAATCAGATTACTATGTGTCACCAATGGAAAAGGGTGCATTGTTTAGAGACAACTTTCTGATTATTATCTAATTCTAGCCTTTCATTACTTGTGAGCAATTTTACAGTTGATGGCAAGGCAGATATGGAATGTCTATGGACATGAAAATGAATACTATCTGTCGGAGGGACAGCCTCCTCCTCAGTGGAAAAGCTACTTATGGGCCCATTTGAAAATTCCTGATCTATAAATGTATCTATTCTTTAGATTCTCCTTTGAACCAGTTGTATAATCTGCCTGGTCCTTAATTAATAGTGAGTTAAATAAAATCTTTAACAAATGTTCATTTTTTATCATAATTTTGTCCTCACACACGTTCATTTTTTACCATAATTTTATCCTCTTTTGAAATGTATCCTTTCAGACCAGCAATTGTTGAGAACTGAGGATTTGTGCTGTGGCACTTGTCAGGCTTTCTTGTTTTCTTTCTTTAGTTCATTTAAGTTATTTATTTTGTTTTCTCTTTATAGTATTACAAGTTACCTATCCTCGTTGCCAGAAAAGCTGTTATGTAATATAGCATAAAATCAAGCAACTAAACAATTTTACTATCTTCCCCTTCCACCCTCACTGCAACTGTTAAGATGTTATGCCAGCATAATATCATCAGAAAGCACGTTCTGCTGACGTTTCAAGCTCCCACAGAAAATGCTGGGAATCTTCTGAGAGGTCCTTATTTGCAAGATTTGTTCAACAAAGAGGTTGGATAAGCATCTTGGATTAAACCTTCATTGCAGCAGGCCTTTGATTACTTTTCCCCAATTAACCTGGGAACACTTTGAAACTACAGAGTTCTTATCATATGTTTTTTGAAACCATCAGTTTTCATAATGAGAAACACTCTTGTAAACACATTTCTTTATACACTTCCTTCTAATTAGCAAGACCTTTATTTTGCACAAAAATTTCCATATTTAAACTTTATCTGCAAATAATAGTAAGCGTGAAGTATTAAAGAATTAGATGGCTAATGGAAAATACATTTTTCCTACCAATAACGTATCAAAATCTGTTAATCTATCCATTAATTTCTAGCTGCTTAGCCTCCAGGGAGCTCAAAGCCAAATTTGTGACTTGACTTTAATAACTCAGCAGGATGTATATGCCTGCATTCTACCTTTTTCTAGTCTTGACATTGTATCCTAATTTATATTTTCCCTGTCACCGATTTCTATATTGTTTATTTTCTTCTATTTTATTGAATGTATTTTATATTCCATCTCTGCTTTTTTATGGAATGAGGTCAGATACAAAGAAATACATTTATACAGGCAGTTATATATATATATATATATATATGCCTCTGTATTTAATATTACAGAGAAATTCCAGGAAAAATTGCAATTTTCCCTGATATTGTTTTTTCCTTCAGAGACAACAAAGCACTTGGGTTTCTTATTTAACCAGTTCATATGTGATGTAACTATTGAATACATTTTGGGAACGGATAAATGAAGTTATTATAAGGCCACTTGGTGAACCTCAGTTCCAACAGTGACCACAATAAATGAAATTGCATTTTCATTTTCTAAAATATTTCTTAGACATATCATCATTCATTAGAGAAGTACTTTCTAATCACTAATACCATAGATCTTTTGTGGTCTTAAAAAATGGCCTGCCATCATGCTTAGAGGTTAAGAATGCACCTTGAAAAGGCTTATATGTTGGGGATTTGAGTTGCAGCTAATTTTCTGGGGGCCCAATGTGCCCCACATCACCTTAGCACAGGTGAAATCTCCACCAAAGTGCTTCTGTAAAAGGGGATAAAGGAATGGTTAGCTTGAAAGCGTGGTATTAAAAGCACACTGTATGTGGAGATCCAAATCTAAGTTCCAGTCCTAGTTTTTGCAGCTCACCAAAGTGTCATGTGGATAACGATTCCACTTACCTTTAATGTAGCTGTTAGGATTCAACATGAACATACTTGGCATCAAGCAAGGTTCTCTCATGACTCACTCCCTTTCTGCCTTGCAGGAAGAATGAACTCTGTGAAGGCAATTTAATGGTTGCCAGAAGCTGGGGAGAGAGTGAAATAAGGAGTGACTGCTTAATGGGTACGGGGTTTCTTTTTGGGGTGATAGAAATGTGTTGACCTAGATAGTGTGATAGTTATACAACATTAGAATTGCTAAATGCCACTGTATTACACACTTTAACACGTTAAATGTTATGTTATATGTAGGTTAGCACAATTTATTTAAAAGTTTTTTTAAAAAACTGTATATTTGAACCCCAGGGCGTTTTGTTCTGTTTTATTTTATTTTATTTTGCTTTTTAGCTCGTTTTCACAACTGGCTACCATGCTCAGTAAGGCTTTAGCAACAGCAGCTCAGGGCTTTAGGTTTTACTCTCTCTGTGGGACGCTCCTGATTCTATCCTTGAACATACTTCATTTTGTACTAATTACCTATGATGGGGCATCCATTTATGAATTTATTTGCCCATTTGTGGCATAACGAATTTTCCAAATTTGAGCACATCAGTTTCTCCTATTTCATAAACTCTTTTGTCATGTGAAAACAAAGAATGGGAAATCTCCTTGTTTATGAAAGGCTTTGATACCCAGTCTCAGAGTGATTCACTTTCTCAACATGGTCATCAATGTTTCAAATTGTCCTTTTGCCATTACAGAGGTTAACTGGGGATGTATGGGAGGGATGTTTTTCTTTTGTAAAGTAGGAAAGGAGAACCAATTTGAAACTCCTCCCTAATCTTTCCCAGATTAGGAAAGAGGATACAAGGAAGTCGAGAATCTGGAAATTAACTCCTTTAAAACTTTGAAAAGAAAATTATCTATGCCCAAGTAACTGAGGCAGGTCTTAACATATCCTAGGGGCATGCATTCCCAGTTTGAAGACTATTGCTCTTTGCAACCACTTCTTTGAAGTGTGAGGACTCGAAAACAAGTTCTATAGGACATTACTAGATGTTAAAAAATTAAAATGGGTATGTGTTTCATAATGAAAAAAATGGGGGCAACCCCAATTTAACAAAATTTCTCCATAGTATTCTCAGAATGCATTTTGAAATTCTAAAGGGGTAGAGGGTATAGAATGCAATATTTTCCAAATTAATTTGGATGTGAAAGTTTTTCTTTTTCAGGGAGTATGATATGGGAATAGTGTTCAGCGAAACATGCTCTTGGAAACACATTAGTTATCTGTTGCTGAGTAAAAAATTAACCAGAAACTTAGCTTAAAACAACAAACATTTATTATTTCATAGTTTCTGTGGGTCAGAAGTCTAAGCTCAGCTTAGCTGGGTCCTCTGCAAGATGGATTATGCGGGTCTCATCTGAATGCTAAACTGGGGAAGGATTCACTTGCAAGCTCACTCAGCTTGTTGGTAGAATTCATTTCCTTGTGGTTGTAGGTTTGAGGAGCTGACTCATTTTCTTCCTGGCTGCTGGCTGGAGGCTATTCTCAGTTCCTAAAGCACAACCTCAGTTCCTTGCCACTTGAATCTCCTTTCATCAAACCCAGAAAGTGAGCAGAGTCTCTTTGCAAGACAGACATTGCCATCTTATGTAACTATCGTGTGCATTCCATTATCTTTGCCATACTTAGTTAGAAGCAAGTCATAGGTCCCACTCATACTCAAAGGAAGGATGTCTGCCACACTTACCTACATGCTTGGGTATCATTTTACTTCTGTTCTAACACATTCAGTCTAGCAAAGTTGAGCTTCAACGAGCATTTGTGGAATATGTGTTTGTAGAGTATATCTTCCCTCACATGAAAAGATGTGTTCCTAGAGAGTGGAATGTGTTTTTAAAGTAAATTAACAAAAAGTAAAACACTATGGGACTTTGATATTGAAAAGAATCATAAAGAAGTGAACTGGGAGTCCAGGCATCCAGGAGGTAGGCCTGGCTCTGACACATAGACTAGACAGGATGGTTAGAGGGTAGAAATGTTTATCTTCAGGTACTTTAGGAGGAAAAAAATACTCACAGTCTTGCTGGAAGAGAGAAAGTTAGCTGGAGTTGAGTAACCCACCATTACTCCTTGCTCTAGCCTATCAAAAAGACTGAGTTCAGTCTTTCACCTTGAGGAGTCAGGAGAATCCTAAATAGAAAAATACTCCTCTCACCCAGCTTAAGCCTGAGGTAGAAGAATCTTATTATAGAATATCATACAAATACAAGAAGGGTTTAGAATTGGGGCTCTATAGGAAGTATGTTTGCTAAACAAGGACACACACTTTAGGGGAATTTATTTGAGCCCTTCAGTGAAAACCTTTCTGAGGCAGTGTTGGAACCAGAAGAGGTGAGTACATTCATATTCCCTTCAGCCCCTTCCCCCAAGCCCACAGTCGAGCAAAAGGCATGGGCTTCCTCTTGTGGTTTCCAGGGGAAGTGGGTCACTGTCAAGCAGCAGACCCCATAGGGCCAGTTTCTCTGATTCCCTCCCAACTTGTACCCTCAACTCAGCTCATCAGAGGGAAAATGTAATGTGTGGAATATGATGCACTAAAACAGGAAGAAAAATACTTGGAACTGGTGTTGAATGTGTATAGGGCAAGAGGGGTTTGGTGGTGGTGATTTTTTTAAAGGATGCTCACAGCTTCTTTTATGTTTTATAATATAAGCTATGGACACTAAGAGCTTCGATTTCCCTTTGACATTTTGTCTGTTCAATGAACTGCAGAAAAATGCAAACCTTTACAAGCCAGGAAAATCTATCTTCCCTGCATATGCTTAGAGTGTTTAAAGACTGTGATCTGATCTGTGTCTAACTTTTCTGTTCTCAAAGTTTTAGAAATAGCATTATTTTTTATTTTGTCCTTTTTGAAAATGAATTGGTAACAAATTCTGGGAAAGCATGCCAAATCAACAATTATTTCCATAGTTTCATATTATCTTCAGTATTCCTAACTACATCACTTCTGTCATTGCAATACCATTACATAGTATTCTTTGAAATATGATTCTTGGGCAAAGAAATATCATTCCAAAGCCACAACAACTCTAAAATGAAATTAAATTCTATATAGAGTTTTTGTCTCCTCTTTTATATTTTATTTCTCTTTGAGATTTGGGTCTTGTTTTCAATAAGAACTTTCTTATCATATGAACCATTGCATTTATATTTTTAACCCCATAACAATTTGGTTCTGATTCTTCATCTTGACATTGTCTGGCCTCATTGAGAAGTTCCAGGTCTTGCTCTGAGTGTTAGTTGTAAAGATGTAGACTCTGGCCTGGTACCTTGAATCTCAGTTACCTTCTCAATAGAGACTTCTTCAGACAATCAGTCCCTTCATGCTTTGAGTTTCCATCATCAATTGTAGCTTCTCTGTGCCACTTGGCTAATATTACTCTTTTCATTTTCGTTTCTTACTAGATTATATTACTTGAGAGTATTGCTAGATTATAATTACTTGCAAGTAAAATGTTTTAATAAATTAGAAAGGATGAGACAGAAGATATTCCATGCACTTAGACTTATTTGAGGAAAAAAAGTTATTTAATATCTTTACGTACCAGAACACTGTTAATGTCCACTATCTATTTAATCTTCATGTGAGTAGATGAGTCCTCCAATCCCTCGTCCAGCATAAATGCCTCCTTCCAATGGCCTGAACTGGCCCTGTGTTTGCAGCTTACATCCAAGCTAATACCTGGTTATGTAATAGGTTATCAGCCAATTGGTTATGGAGTAACATGTGACTTGAGAACAGGACCAGTGAAATTACTTCACTTGAGAATTTAGACTTAGTGTCCTGGAGCCTGGGATTAGTCAGTAGAAATCCCTGGAGTGAGAAAATCAGGGACCTGTCATGATCAGTTTGGAATCATGGATGCTGATGAGTGATCAAAAAAAGAGGGTTTACAGAGAGAGAGAATGGAACAGATCTTAGGAAAGAAAAATAGGTGGGAGACTATAAAGAGGAATACCGCCAGTTAGCTGCCCATATTCTTGAAGACTTTCCAGTTCCCCATCCAAGCCCCTCAGAATCTTCCCAGCACTTGGATTTTATGAAACATCCTTATGCTCACACATAAAATCTCCATTTACATAAAGTAGCTTGAGTAGATTTTTGTTTCTTACAAAGAAACTATTGCTGACTAAGAAACTTCACAATCCTGTGAAAACTCATAATCACTTAAAAATTGTGACGAATTTTTGGTTAAAAAAAAAATAGCAAATTGAGCCTGTGTCTCTTCCTTCTGCCTCTTGAAGACCCGGTAAAATTTCAGCAAAAAAATAAGAAATAAAAAGGATATGAAATTACAGGTACAAGGATGAAAATAGAGTCAAATTTCAGAATGATGGGGAAGAACTTTAATGATTGGTAATGATTTCACTAAATAGAGGAGGCTGAGTGGCCCAAGAGCCCACTGAAGGTGATCAGAATCAAACCAATGCCTGTCTTAAGTCCCATAAAAATTCAAGAAACAGGCCACCAGGCATGGTGGGAAGCTGAGGTGAAGAATGGGTATGAAGATAAATGAGGAACAGACAGTTGTCCAGGTATACCTCTTTAACCGGCCCAGTGATAAGAAAGGAAGTTCCTTCTCTGCTAAAAGCAAACCAGAGCATCTCCAGACATAGGCACATCAGGTTCTCCTAAGGACACAAAGAAGGGTCTACTGACAACAGAGTGTTAAGTGAGGTTTTACCTGTGGAGCTGTGAGATTCTCTAGACCCACTTCAGCCCTGGCTCCCTAAACCCTGGCATACAGTCCTGAGACACATGGTCCTGCAAAGGAGTCTGGAGGATTCTTCCTCGAGAAAATAACCAGCCTTTCCAAAAAGACTCATAGGCACAAAAATTTGTCAGACTCTCCCATCAAAACTTCCTGTGGTGAAGCTCACAAACCTACAAACTGCCCCACATACAGAGTGTCCATTCTATAAGTAGGAATGGTCAGTCAAGGACTACTAGACATTTGAACAAAGCCTTCAATGTAAAAGGCGAATAAAGAGGAGGAGAAGAATCTTTGAGGGAGCACAAACGGGAACGAGTGCAAGATAACCTTGACTAAAATGCAGGTTTGGAACTATGAATATTAGTGAGGAACTCTGAATTATCCAGAGCAGGACACTCAAGGCCAGAGACAAAAGCTTTATTAGATGAAGAGGTGAATTTAGAGACATTGGGTATCTAGGAATATGCTGCATTCACGATTTGGAAAATTGTCTAGCAGCCCTGTGATAGAGTTACCTCAAATGAGGAAAGTTAGTAGCATTTGAATCTAACAAAAAAAACTACTAGTTCCAGGAAGCAAGGCATAGAAAAAATTTCATGATAGAAATAGAAAATTTTATTATTGCAGTGGAGGAACAACTGACTGCCTAAGACATAGTTAAAGAAAGGCATTCAGGGACCTTAGAAATGACATTGAGGGATAAAAAAAAAACCCAAATAAAAAATTGGCAAAAGATTGAGATTTGAACAGGCACTTAAGCAAGAATATATTCATATGGCAGTCACATGAAAAGATGCTCAACATCATTAGTCAATTTGGAAATGCAAATTAAAACCACAATAAGAGACTACCACATATTCACTTGAATAGGCTAAAAATGAAACAAAACAACTACAACCAAAAACACAATTCCAAGTGCTGGGAGGATGTGGAGATGTGGAGCAACTGGAATCATCATACATTGCTGGTGGGGAGGCCAAATGTTAAGGCCACATTGGCAAACATTTTGGCAATAACATAAAGTTAAGGCTACCATATGTATTAGTCAGGGTTCCCCAGAGACACAGAATGAAAATATGTATACATATTAAGATGTTTACTTTAAGGAATTGGCTCAGGTGATTGTGGGGGCTAGCAAGTCTGAATTCCACAGGGCAAGCTGGACATGCCTACCATGGTGATGTTACAGTCTTGATTCTAAAATCTCTAGTAGAGGCCAGCAAGATGGAAACTCAGAGAGAGGTAGTTGGTGTAGTCTTGAAGCAGAATTTCTTCTTTTATGGAAACCTCAGTTTTTTGCTCTTAAGGCCTTTACTGGATTGGACAAGGTCCATCCACATTACGGAGGGTATTCTCCTTTACTTAAGGTCAACTGATTGTAGGTGGTAATCTTATCTACAAAATACCTCCACAGCAATAACAAGGCCAGTGTTTGACGAAAACTGGGCACCATAACATAGCCAAGTTGACACATAAAATTAACCATCATATCATATGTCCCAGCAATCCCACATCTAGGTATTTACCCAAGAGAAATGAAAACTGTATCCATACACAAATGCTTATAGCAGCTTTATAAACCCTCCAACTGGAAATCACTCAATGTCTGTCACCCAGTAAATGGATAAACAACTGTGGTACATCCATACAGTGAAACACTACTCAGAAATTAGAAGGAATGAACTGATATATTAAACATTGATGAACCATTTTAAGGAAAGAAGCCCTACTCAAAAGGCTACATTCTGTATAATTCCATTTATATGATATTCTGAAAAAAGCAAAATAATAGTGACAGAAAACAGATTAGTAGTTGCCAGCGGTTGGAGGTGAAAGGAGGCATTGACAGTTAACTACAAAGGGGCATGAGGGAATTTGGGGGTGGATGTGTTGGTGGTGGTTATGCAACTAAATGCATTTGTCAAAACACACAGAAAGACACACTAAAATGTGTGAATTTTACTATATGCAAATGCTAATTTTTAGAACAAAAAAAGAATGAGATTTCTGGCTTGGGTGACAGATTGGAGAGTAACATTGCTGACATTAACAGTAAAGCTCGGTTGGACAGCAGACAAGCACAAGGGGGAACAAAGGCAGATCTTCTCTTGGCAAATAGAGTTTGAGGTAACAGAAATGCATACAGATAATATGGCCAATGTAGGTGGGCTCTTTTTATTGCTGAGTAGTAGTCCATTGTATGAATATACCACAGTTTATCCATTCGCCAGTTGAGGGACGTTTGAATTGTTTCCAAGTTCTGGCAATTATGAGTACATTTTCTATAAACCACCATGTGGATACTGAAAGATCCGAGCAGAAAAATCATAGATTTATGTTCCACAAAATTGACAGAGTAGTTTTCCTAAAATGCAGATCTGGTCATCTTTTTCTCTGATTAAAATTCTTCACTAGTTCCTTATTGCCTGCAGCAGTGATTCTCCACTGTGACTGCCTGTTAGAATCACCTGGAGCAG
The DNA here is from genome assembly GCA_029593785.1 of Cabassous unicinctus. NCBI lineage: Eukaryota > Metazoa > Chordata > Mammalia > Cingulata > Chlamyphoridae > Cabassous > Cabassous unicinctus. Next base: position 33,408 of record JAQZBX010004916.1, read on the forward strand.
TTTTCAAAATGCCTAATGCTCAGGCTTCAATCCTCAGAGAATCTGATTTAATTGATCTAAGGATGGAGCTAGAGTATCAGCTTTTTAGTAGCTCCTCGTGTGATTTTAATATGTATTCAATTCTACAGAACTAAATGCAAGTGCCTTAGCAAACTCCCAAAGCCTTTCAGAAGAAAGCTGCAATTCTATCTTCCCATATTCTTATCACTTCCTGCCCTGCATTCTCTTGGATCCAGACATGTTGAATCATCTTTAACCTTTGAAAACTCTTTGCCTTTGCACATGTTATTTCATCTAAAACACTACTCCCATTACTACTTTTGATAAATTCATGTACCTTCAACCCCAGACTCAATCATTACTTTTACAGAGTAAAAGCCTCTCCCAGGCTTATTTAGCTGCTCCCATCCATGTTCTATAGCACCCTTTATAAACCTTTATTAGGTTTATATAAACCCTTTATTAGGGTGCTAATCATGACAATTTTCTATCTGTATGTCTCTAGCACCAGACTACAAACTGTTTGAGGGCAGAGACAGTACACTGCATAGTACATGGGTCTTAGTAGAGGCTGTTTGATGAATGAATTTAGAAACAGTAATCAACATACAAGCAGAAGAAACATAATAATGGGTGGTATAATTGGGGGAGCAGGAATAAAACAAGAGTAGCAATCCAGAGTAGAAGATGGGGTGGTCAGAAGAACATGTCAGTGAACAAAGAAGTGCAGTTGGTCAACCCAACATGGGTTGGGCCTTTATTGGGTATGTGCTGTGTGACAGACATAGGCATATTTTAAAATCTTTATTTAAGCCTTTTGGGAGGTTTGAGACTAGCCTGGTCACTACCTCACCACTTGTCCTTTCTGGATTATGAACCAATTGAGAAGCATACAGAGAAGCCACATGAAAATTAAAAATATGATATGTCTATTATTGGTAAAGCTGGATTGTACTTGAAAATGGATCTTATACTTCTTTGCCATTAAATTACACTGGCTTATTAACCTAGGTGTAGAAATGATGTTATCACATGGCAGAGGAGGGAAATAAGAGGGGTGAAATGTGAGCAATAATAATAATAAAAAAAGCACTCCTACAATGGGATGTGGCTAGAAAGAGGTGAAGAGGAAAGAGAAAACCTTTTTGTAAGTAGTTCCCCAAGAGGTTAGTAGTTTTGAAGTATTTTAAGAGATTCCTATTCTATGAACCATGGCAGGAACATGGGGTGAGAAAGAAAAGTATAATCCCTATATACCTTACAAGATATGTATTCTTATCTCTGTTTTACAGTCTAGAAAACTAAGGCTCAGATAAGTTAAGTCACTTGTCCAAGATCACAGGAAGTATTGGAATTAGGTGTAGAAATCAGGCTGATAACTCAAAATCTACACTCTTGTCTCCTACCTCATACCATGTACAAAAATTAATTCAAAATAGACCAAATGCCTAATTATAAGGGCTAAAACCATACAACTCAAAAGAAAATATAGGGGAAAATCATCATGGCCTTGGATTTGGCAATGAACTCTTAGATATAACACCAAAAGCATGAGTTAAAAAATAGATAAACTGGACTTCATCAAAATTAAAAACTTTTGTGCATTAAAGGACATTAGCAAGAAAGTGAAAGGCAACCTCAGAATGCAAGATAATAGTTACAAATCATATTTGATAAGGGTTTAATATACAAAATACATTAAAAGCTGCTAAAACTCAACAATAAAAAAGACAAACAACCTGATTAAAAACTGGCAAAGACCTGAATAAGATATTTCTCCAAAGAAGATATACAAATGGTCAATGAGCACATGAAAATAGATATTCAACATCATTAGGCACCACAGAAATGCAAATGAAAACCACATGAGATACCACTTGACACCCACTAGGATGGCTATTATTTAGAAAGAAAGAGAGAGAGAGAGAGAGAAGGAAGGAAGGAAGGAAGGAAGGAAGGAAGGAAGGAAGGAAGGAAGGAAGGAAGGTATTGGTGAGGATGCAAAGATATTGGAACCCTTGTACATTGTTGGTGAGTATGTAAAAGGGTGCAGCCACTGTGGAAAACAGTTTGACAATTCTTCAAAAAATTAAACATCGAGTTACCATAAGAATAAGCAATTCCACTTCTAGGATTTATCCAAAAGAATTGAAAGCATGAACACAAACAGATACTTGTACACCAACGAACATAGCAGCATTATTCACAATAGCCCAAAGGTGGAAACAACCCAGGTGTTCATCCACAGATGAATGGATAAGCAAAATATGGTATGTATAGACAATGGAATATTATTTAGCCATAAAAAGGAATGAAATTCTGATACATGCTACAACATGGATGAACTTTGAAAGCATTATGTTAAGTGAAATAAGCCAGGCACAAGAGGACAAATACTGTATGATTCTACTCATATGAACTATCTAAAATAGGCAAAGTTTTAGAGACAAAAGGTAGATTAGAGGTTACCAGGAGCTGGGGGCAGGGGGATATGGGGAGTTATTGTTTAATAGGTACAGAGTCTCTGTTTAGCATCATGGAAAAATCATGGCAATGGATGGTGGTGATGGTAACACAACACTGTGAATGTAATTAATACCACTGAAGTGTACACTTCAAAATGGTTAAAATGGGAAAATTTGTGCTATGTATATGTTACCACAATTTAAAAAAAAACATGCTCGTAGGAGTTACTCTATATTTTAAAATGTTTCTGGGTAGAGAGGAAAATATATTAAAACAGCTTTCCAATAACTAATAAGAAAACTAATTATAGAAGATTCAATGCTTTGTGTTCACTAGAGTGTTGTCTCCTCCTGGGGACAAAGACTACCCTTTCCGGCCTCCTTTGTATTTAGGTTGGATCCATGTGACTCAGCTCTTGCCACTAGAAATGAGAATGGAAGTAATAAAGTTTTAGGGTCTGAAGCAATGAACTATGGGTTGATTCTCCATTTTCTCTCTCTCTCTCTCTGTTCCTGTAAAAATTTTTCATATGGAGGATTTGCAATATGAACACATAAATCCTTGAAGCAGTCCCCGCAGAACTGCTAAGAACAGCCATCTGGTCCACATCAGAGAATGACATCAGTGAGAAGTAAACTTTTGTTGGTTTAGGTGACTGAGATTATAGAGATTGTTTGTTTTCACAACATAGCCTATCCTAGCCTAAATAATACACTCAGGAAGAATTCATTCATCATATTTATCAGCTGTTTTCTTGTGATATAAATAAAGGAAGAATATAGAACTCCACAGGAAAGAGTTTCTGGATTTTGAGAGGTTGGGGAAAGTAAAGCTTGATAATACAGGGGTCTAGGGAAGATACAGGTGTGAAGGAAAGATCTGGGGAGCAGAAGTTGTTCCATAACAGTTGTCTCATTTGTTAATTTGTTTTTTACTAACAAGACATATTTTTGAAGGCATTGCTGAATATACTGGTTTTGGCCCTTGTTAATATAATCAGAAAGATGTCTTGATTCAACAAGGCTCTAGAGATTGAAATGTGTTATCCTTTATGATCTGCAACTCTGATTAGTTCTATATTTCTGCCCAAGGTGCAAGACCTCAAATGTGAACTGAGAGCTTGTGTAATTTCTGTTTCTTACATCATCACCAAAACAAATATCTTCTTTCGAACATCACTAATAATGTGGTCTGAGGTGCATAAGGCAGGATGTAGTGTCATCCAAACTAGCATTACCATATTGATATATTGATATATTGATATATTGACTCACATTGGTCTCACATTTTTAAAAAAGTAACAAAATGTGTATCTATCATACAAAAATATATATAAATCAAATATATCAAATGAGAAAAGAATGTTTGAAAGGAGAAGATATATTAAGAAGCATCACAGTCTGAGATCTACTTTAAGATACTTTGGCAGAAAGTGAGAGAGGAAAAAAGGGATAGGCAAAGCTGATGTGACAAAATCCTGACAATTGTTAAATCTGAGTGATGAGTACATGGGAGTTCTTCTATTTTCTCTTGTTTGTGGTTGAAATTGTTGATAATAAAAAATGGTATTATATACTGCCTAAGAATTACCTCCTGAAAGCCCTCTTGTTGTTCAAATGTGGCCTCTCTCTGAGCCAAACTCAGCATACAAATGCACTACCATCCCCCCCAGCATGGGACATGACTCCCGGAGATGAGCCTCCCTGGCACCAAGGGATTATTACCAAGTGCCAACTAGCAATGCATCTGGAAAAAGACCAGAAGGGGGAAATAGTAAATACAAATGAGTTTTTATGGCTAAGACATTTCAAAGTGAGTCAGGAGGTCATTCCAGAGGTTACGCTTATGCAAGTCTCAGCAGTATCTCATTGACTGCCACAGAAGCAATGCCTCAAAAAGTGGGGATCCTGGGGGCTCTAGAGATATCTGGAAACTATAAACAGGGCAGACAGCTCAGGAATTTGGCATCCTGTCTGTAGCCGTTTGGCAGTTTGATGTAATTATGAATTCCAAAAATATATATTGGTTGGTCTGCTAACCTGGGCATTGTCCCGACCCGCGGGACAAATCAACTGAGACTCCGAGTTACCCAGCGAAGGAGAGGCATAGACACA
>JAQZBX010004916.1:44741-58586 GCA_029593785.1 Cabassous unicinctus
AAAAAAAAAAAAAAAAAAGACAATTACAGACCAATGTATCTAATGAATATAGAAGCAAAATTCCTCAACAAAAAATTTGCAAATGGAATCCAACAGCACATTAAAAGAATTATACATCATGATCAAGTGGGTTTTATCCCAGGAATGCAAGGATGACTCAACATAAGAAAATCAATTAATTTAATACACCACAATAACAAAACAAAGGGAAAAAATCACTGATTATCTGATTATCTCAATTGAAGAAGAAAAGGCATTTGACAAAATCAAGCATCCTTTCTTGATAAAAACACTAGAAACAGAGGAATAGAAGGAAACTTCCTCAACATAATAAAAACACATAGCTAACATTGTACTCAATGGTGAAAGGCTGGAAGCTTTCCCTCTAATATCAGGTACAAGAGAAGGATGCCACCATCACCTCTGTTATTCAAAATTGTTATAGAAGTTCTTGCTAGAGCAATTAGGCAAGAAAAAGAAATAAAAGGTTTCCAATCTGGAAAGCAAGAAGTAGAACTTACACTATTTGCAGATGACATGATCATACATGTAGGAATCCTGAAAAATCTACAAAAAAGCTACTAGAGCTAATAAACAAGTTCAGCAAAGTGGCAACACACAAAAACCAGTAGTGTTTCTATACATGAGTAATGAACAATCTGAGGGGAATCAAGAAAAAAAATTCCATTTACAATAGCAAGTAAAAGAATCATGTATCTAGGAATAAATTTAACCAAGAATGTAAAGGACTTGTACACAGTAAACTACAAAACATTGCTAAAAGAAATCAAAGAAGACATAAATAAATGCAAGGACATTCTGTGTTCATGAATTGGAAGACTAAATATTGTTAAGATATCAATTCTACCCAAAATGATTTACAGATTCAATGCAATCCCAATAAAAATACCAATAGCCTACTTTATTTAGAAATGGAAAAGCCAATTATCAGATATATTTGGATGCATAAGGAGCCCTGAATAGCCAAAAACATCTTGAAAAAGAAGAACAATGTTGGAGGATTCACACTTCCTGACTTTAAAGAATTACAAAGCTACAGTGGTCAAAACAGCATGGTACTAACATAAGGAGAGATATATTAATCAATTGAATTGAATTGAGAGTTCAGAAATAATCCCTCATATCTATAGTCAATTAAAATTTTTAGAGACATTTTAGATTTACAAAAAAATTACAAAGTACAGAGAGTTCCCATATAAATACCTCCCCACATACACAAACACATACACACACAATTTCCCCTATTGGTAACATCTTACATTAGTGTGGTACATTACAAATGATGAACAAATATTGAAGCATTGCTACTAACCAAAGTCTATAGTTTATATTATGGTTTATACTTTGTGCTGTAACAGTCTAAAGATCTAAGTCTCTGAGGAATATATTTAACAGATATATTAAAAATTATACGTTCAAATAAAAGGAGTAGAGGAATCATGACTAGGTGGATTATAAGTGAGTATAACTATGTCGTATTGAAGAAATTGATTTTCATATATTCCCAAATAGGACCTGCCATGGATGTGTTGATTTCATGATGCTGTGTGCCTTGCCTATGGTGTCCTTATGTCCCTAGAGTCCTCAGGAGCACTTTTGTTTGAGGCTTTGTTTACTGTGGAAGTTTGTGAAAACTGCCTGAGACCTGCATAAGTGCAACCTCTAGAATGACCTACTGAGTCACTTTGAAAATCTCTTAGCCATAAAAACTGTTTTATTTAGTATTTCACCTTTTCATTCAAGTAATTTTTCCAAATGAATTGCTGATTAATGCTTGGTAATAATCCCTCAGTGCCAGGGAGGGTCATCCCCAGGAGTCATGTCCCACATTGGGGGGAATGTAGTGAGTTTATTTGCAGATTTTATGATCAATTGATTTTTAACAAGTCTCCAAAGTACGCTCCATGGGAAAAGAATAGTCTCTTCAACAAATGGTGCTGGGATAATTGTATATCTATATGCAAAAGAATGAAAGAGGACCCCTCACTCACACCAATACAAATATTAACTCAAAATGGATATGACCTAAATATATGAATGAACACTATAAAACTCCCAGAAGAAAATGTAGGGACACATCTTCAGGACCTTCTGTGAGATAATAGTTTCTTAGACTTTACACACAAAGCACAAGCAACAACAACAACAACAAAATAGATAAATGGGAACTCCTCAAAATTAAAAACATTTGTGCACCATAAGACTTTGTCATGAAAGTGAAAAGGCAACCTACCTGATGGATGAAAATATTTGGAAATCACATATCTAATAAGGACTTAATATCCAGAATATACAAAGAAATCCTGCAACTCAATAATACAAAAGACAACCCAATTAAAAATGGGCAAAAGACTTGAATAGACATTTCTCCAAAGATGTTATACAAATGGCTAAAAAGCACATGAAAATATACTCAACATCACTAGCTATCAGGGAAATACAAATCAAAATCACAATGAGATATCATTTCATACCCACTAGAATGGTTACTATTAAAAACACAGAAAACGACAAGTGTTGGAGATGTGGAGAAAGAACACTCATTCATTACTAGAGGGAATGTAAAATGGTACAGTTGCTGTGGAAGACAGATTGGCAGTCCCTCAGGACCCAGCAATCCTGCTACCAGGTGTATACCCAGAAGAATTTAAAGCAGAGACTTGATCTGATATTGGCACACTGATGGTCATACTGATATTATTCACAATTGTCAAAAGATGGAAGCAGCACTAGTTGCTTTTTTTGAGCTTTTATATTTGAGTTTATTCTTCATTTAACTCTTAAAAACTACTATAGTTGAATATTAAAACATGGATAAACAAAATGTGATATACACTTACAATAGAATATTATTCAGCCATTAAAAGGAATGAAGTCCTGATGCATGCAACAACATGGATTAACCTTGAGGACATTATGCTGAGGGAAATTGGCCAGACACAAAATGGCAAATATTGTATTATCTCACTGATATGAATTATTATAATAGGCAAATTCATAGAGTTAGAATCTACAAAATAGGTTAACGGGATGGATTGCAGTTAGAAAATGGGGAGTTGGTGCTTAATCTGTACAGCGTTTCTATTTAGGTAGATTCTAATGTTTTGGAAATGGATGGTGGTGATGGTAGCATATTATTGTGAGTGTAATTAACAGCACTGAATTATATATGTGAATTTGGTTAAAAGGAGAAATTTTAGGTATTATATGTTGTTAGAACAAAACATTGGACTCTATAACACAATGAACCCTATTACAGATGATGGACTATATAGTTAATAGTAAAAATATAAGAATGTTTTTTCATGAATTATCAAAGATGTACATTAATACAAGGTGTTAATAATAGGGTGGTATATGGGAAAAATACATCTACTATAAACTATAGACTATAGTTAGATACAATTTTTTAAAACATTTTTTTAAAGATACTTAGATTACATAAACATTACATAAAAAATATAGGGGAATCCAATATGCCCTGCTCCCCACATCTCTCACACTTTCCCACAATAACAACATCCCTCATTAGTGTGATACATTCATTGCAATTGATGAACACATTTTGGAGCATTGACACTAATCATGGATTACAGTTTACATTGTAGTTTACACTCTCTCCTGCACAATTTTATAAGTTAAGACAAGATATATCATGGCCTGTATCTGTCATTGCAATGTCATTCAAGACAATTCCCAAGTCCCAAAAATACCCCTGTATTACACTTTGTTTTTCCCTCTCACTGCCCTCAGAACCTCAGTGGCCACTGCCTCCACATCAATGATATAATTTTTTCCATTGCTAGAATCACAATGAGTCTATCGTAGAATACCAGTAAATACTTTAGTCCATAGTTCGTTCCCCAATCCTGAGGATTCGGGGATGGTGATGTCCACTCCAATTCTAATTGAGAGGGGGCTTCAATTCCATAGGGCTGATGGATGGGGCTCTCTTGCTTGCAGGTGTAGACTCTCTCTGTTCCTTGGTATGGTGGTTATCCATCATCACCTCCTTGTTAGTTGTCCTAGGTGAGACCAATGAACTGGAGAGTAGGTGTTGCAACTCCATTGAAATCTAGGGCCCAGCTGTCACATGGACAGCCCAAAGATTTAAGTCTCTTGGACGTACACCTACCAACTCTAGTACTAATTATAGATTCAAATAGAAGGACAGAAGAGCCATGTGTAAGGAAAACACAACTGAGTCCATCTCTGGCACACTGGAGAGCATAAATTTTAAAGTAGGGCCCACTGGCAAGGCACCTAACTCCTGAGTTATCTGCCCTGACTATAGTGTCTGAATATCTCCAGAACCCTCAGGAGCCCTGCTATTTGGGGTAGTATCTACTTTGGCATTCAATGAAATCCTGCTGAGACGGGCATAAGCATAACCTCTGGGATGACATCCTGACTCACTTTGAAGTCTCTTAGCCATATAAACTCATTTGTCTTTACATTTTCCCCCTTTTGGTCAAGGATTTTTTCCAGTTGCATTGCTAGTTGGTGCTTGGGTGTAATCCCTTGATGCCAGGGAGGCTCATCCCTAGGAGTCATGTCCCACATTGAAGGGAAGGTAATGTATTTATATGCTGAGTTCAACTTAGAAAGAGGCCACATTTGAGCAACAAGGAGGCTCTCAGGAGGTAACTCTTAAGCATCCTATAATACTAGGCTAAGTTTCAATTTCAAGAGTAAAGGTTCATCAATATCAAAGGCCCATCAATGGACCATCCTCCTGCACTAGTCATTGCCCTATACTCAGGGGATTCTTGCTGTTCCATTAGAGAATGTGGCAGAGCTCCCCAGGATGGGAATTCGATATTCTTTCAGTTATTATGTGAATCTCCACCCACTGTGACAATGCTCCATGAACACTGAACACATTATATGCCTTATATGTATGCCCAGGTGAGCTTCCTCCCATATATCTCCCTTCACCGACACCCCACACCAATGACCCTCCCCTGCCACAGTTGTAACCCTTCTGTGATCCAAAACCTCTTCAAAAATGAAGCCAATAAAATAGCCAAATACAATTAATAAGAAAAGGAAATAATAATGATGGTTTTAAAAATAAGAAATAAAATACAAAAATATTGTAAAAGATACAAAAAATTTTTGGATAATAAAAAATTATGAAAAATTATTTTAAAAGTTTATTTGACATTTTACCTTTCATCACTGTAGGATCTGTTGTCCTGTATGTACAGTGACATTTTCTTCTGTTTATTCCCCCAGTGTCTTACTTTTTCAATTTGTCTTCAAATAAAATTTAGATTACAGAAAAGTCATATACCAAACACAGGGGACTCCCATATACCCAACATCCTCCCCTTTTCCCCCCTTGCCCAATTAATAACATTGTATTGTGGATGGTACGTTTGTTACAACTGATGTATAAATATTGAAACATTAATGATATAATTTAATATTCTTTCATTTGTAACAAAGGTACCACACTTACATAAAGTGTCAACAATAGGAGGGTATATCGGAACACTATTTTTTACATGATTTTTGTGTAAACCTACAACTGCTCTAATTTAAAATATTTCAAAAATGGGTAGAGGGATCATAAATCTATTGGTAAAATACCTTCAAAAACTTGCACAAATTTAAGGATACAGCTTATAGAATTTCATTCCTTAATCACAGAATTCCAGTGCCCAATGGGGAAAAAAAAAAAAAAAACACTTTGCAAATAGTAGGTTTTACTCTTTCTTCAGAGAACTTTCACATATGCTATCTCATCATGGAACACAGAATGACAGATTCCTGACATGGTTATTACCTCTTTCTAATCACTAGGTACTATTTAATAAACCGCCTTTCTCCTGCCTTAATTTCTGAATATTCTTAAAGAGCTCATATGTCTTTAACAGCAATAATAATCTTGTGTTACCTTTAGAATTAGGCTTAATGTTAAAAACGATAATGGTTAAACTGACATGCATCATGGAGATCCATATTTTCTGCTCATTTTGTATTAACAAGGAAGGTTATCATATTCGGGCTTACACATACAAGATCTGATTCAATTACCTATTGTCTTCTAGAAGCCATATATATTGACTATTTGTGGCTTGAACAACATGAATAAGAATATGATGATTTTTTTTTTACTCCATTGATAGTATCAACATAGGTGGAGTGTATCTTATTTTCTAGAGTGAGATATTTAGCATGCTGTAGGTGTAAATGAAAAACATAAACTAAGGGACAAAAGTGAATCTTTCAATTGTTAATGTGATGGTGGCTGCGTTATTATGAGCCTAATGATATCTAGTGCACACAAGAAAACATAGGTGTCATGCTGAGAAACCAATGATCTGGCTCTCATCTTGACTGGAGGGAAAGAATGTCTCAGCAAAGCTATAAATTTCATGAGTCTGCTCCCAAATTTAAAGCCCTTAAGGAAAATTATTTTCATGGTTCAACAGTTCTAAAGGGTTGTTTTTACTTGGTTTTGCAACAAGGAAATTAATAGCTCTTCTAAAACAAATCAGATTTATGCCATAGTTGCATATGTTTTCATGCTTTGACATTCGCATTTAACTTCCTCTCTGGATAACAAAGCCATAGACTTCACTTTGTATTCACCATGGGAAGACATTTATTACCTGCTATGCTTGCTCAAGATAGTCTGAGATGTGGATGAAATTTGCTCATTCATGGCTATTTAAAAATTGTTTTCTTGAAGTAATGCAAAATGGAGTAGGTTTCTATCCGACCTTCACTATTCAGAGTGAATCTTAGTATAATATCAAGAGGAGGAATTTCCTTCAGTCCCATGAGGTGTTAACACCAAACGAGTAGAAATGTGTACAGCCCTCTGGGACCCAAGGTACTGGGAAATGTCAGAGCAATTAATTGGGCAGATTTTTTCTCAATGTTGTCTGAATAAATCTTTTGCATCCATGTGAGAGATACATTTGCAGAAAATTCTCCTCTTTTGCTTTCTATATGTTCAATTAAAAGACCAACAATTTGTTGCATCTCAGAAAAACAAACAAATTATAATTTATGTAGGAGAGTATAGCTATACCAAATGCCTCCAACTGTTTAAGCTAAGAGGAAAGTCATTAATGATTGCTTTACAGGGGAAAAAAATGTATTCACAAAATAAGCAATAAAATATCATTATCACTTTCCAAAAAATATTAGGAAAGTAACACTACCTTAGACTCACCTCATTTCATCTGAATGATCAGAATTACAAATGAAAAGCCCAGGAAGAGCATATACCATTTCGTGTGTATGGAAATGAAACCCCAAGTAGTTCATAGACAGTTTTTGTAGTAACTGGGTCACACAACTCTCTTTCTCTCTTATTCAAGCTTTCTAATCCCAAGGAAAATAGATAGAATTTGTCACAAAGATATAGCTCTGATTTAAAATTTTAAATGTATTTTTAACTTCAAATAGCATTTAAAATTAAAGAACATCATCAAAACAGGACATGGAATCATTAATAAGCTCTAACTATATTAAATGTTTTCAAATAAGGCACTGCACTGAATATTGTTTGAAGTGTGATATTTACATTTATTTTTAAGCTTCTATTACCATCTTTTGTAGAGTGTTATTACTTCTAACTTTTATAACATTTTTGTTACAAATACTATTATACAATACATCCAATTTCCCTAAAATAAATTTAGGGATTAAACCCTGATTCTGTGAACCAGACCACATAGCTTAAAGTAACAAACTGCTTCTGAAAAGAAGCATAATCTGTATGGAAGTTTGACTTGTATTTAAAAAGGAAAAAATTGCTTCCAATTTTTGGTTAATATGAATACATACTCATGGGCAAGTCTTTATGCAGTCACATGTTTTCATTTCTCTTGGATAAATACCTAGTAGCAGAATTACTGGATCAGATGTTGTGAGTATGTTTAACCTCACAAGCAACTTCCAAACTCTTTTCCAAAGTGGTGTACCATGTTACACTCTCACCAGTAAGGAGCATTCCAGTTGTTTCATATCTTTGCAAATATTTCATTATCAGATTTTTAAATTATAGACTAGCACTATCTGGTAGAAATATAATGGGAGCCACATAAGTAATTTTAGATTTTCTAGTAGCCACATTATAAAAGTGAAAAGAAGAGAGTAACATCATCAAAATGTTGGAAAAGTTTCCCTCAGAAACAACTAATAAAAGGGCAAATCCCAATTGCTTGGAACTCCAGAGGATGACAGAGACAAGAGAAAGACTACATAAATGTTAAATTGAAGGAAAAAATAACCCCAAAAAGAAGGTAGGAGATCTGCAACTCTGACCTGCCAGTCTGAGCCCAACCCCCTCACTTTGTCCCACACAGCTTAAGAGTCAAACAATGGAGTTCTGGGAAGAAGGTGTTAGAGTAGGCAGGCAGAGCTCAACTCTCTCACAAAAGCAATGGAGAAAGGACCAAAAGCTATCAGAGAGACCTGTGTTGGTGGTCAGCAGGCCAGGATAGTGCTGCACAACACCCAGGAGGGCAAGGGATAGACAGATGAAGAAACCAAACCAGCAAACATAAGTTACTAAACCCCCACAGTGGCTGGGAATGGCTCCGCTCCCCCACCCTCAAGCCATTAAGCCTAAATAAAACCCCTGGGTTACTGCAGCTGACTGAGAGGGGGACAGACATCTTTCTCCCTATTAGCTGTTACCAGGGAAGAGAGAGGGTGAGTCAGCAGGCGTCTCTTCAGTGAATTCAGCCAGCATAGCCCACTTTGAATCTCAGCTCTGGCCAGACCAGAAACAAAAGAAAGCAGAGGTTGAAAGAAACACCTTCATGGAAAGGTGTGTTGACAAGCGCCATCTGCTGGCTGGCCAGGATATTGCAAGGAGAAAAACTGCTAGCTCTCTCTTTAGCCCCACCATAGGAAAAAATCTGCACCCTATTATTGAGTACCTGGCTAGATTTTGATAACTTAAGCTGGGCAATTTTAAAGACAGAATAAGATGAACCAAAAATCAAAGAAAAGTTGTGGGGGAAAAAAAAAACTAGGTAAGAGAGAGAAATTGACCAACAGAGTAAATTTACCAACATATTCAGATATCAGAAAAAAATTACAAGCCATGCTAGGAAAAAAGAAGAGATGGCCCAGCCAAGAGAACAAACCAAAATCCTAACAAGATGCAGATTTAAGACAACTAATCAATGATAATAACACAAATATCCTAAATCAGGGATTCTTAACAAGGGGTCTGTGAGCTTGAATTGAAATACAAAAAAAAATTATTCTTGTGTGGACATGTTGGTGTGGTGTGACATATTTATTAAAAAATACACAGTATAGTGTGGACTTAGTAAGGGGTCCATGGTTTTCATCTGTCTGGCAAAGGAGTCTGTGGAACAAAAAAGTTAAGAACCCCTGTCCTAAATCAGTTCAAAGAACTGAAAGACAATATGATTAAAGAGATAAAGGATATTAAGAAGATTCTGTGTGAGTATAAAGAACAATTTGAAAATCTGCAATGAAAAGTAACAGAAATTATGGGAATGAAAGTCATGATGGATGAGATTAAAAATACATTAGAGGCACATAACAGCAGATTTTAATTGCTCAAAGAACAGAATTAGTGGTTTTGATCATTCTCCAGAATAGGCCACATGTCAGGTCAAAAAACAAGTCTCAATAAACTTAAAACAAGATCAAATTTATACAAAGTATCTTCTCTGACTACAATGGAATGAAGCTAGAAATCATTAACAGATGGAGAACTGGAAAATCCACAAATACAAGGCCTTTAAAAACACACTCTTCAGCAACCACTGGGTCAAAGAAGAAATCACAAAGGAAATCAGGAAATATCTTGAGACGAATGAAAAAAAGAATACAACATATCAAGACTTATGAGATGCAGCAAAAGTCATAAGTACTAAGAGGGAAATGTATAGTCCTAAATGCTTGCATTAAAAAAGAAGAGGGGGACTTCCAGGTAAGATGGCAGAATAAGGAGTTCTGGGACTCAATTCATCTCTAGGACAGAAGAGAAAGCAGCCGGCAGCCTCTGTTTCAGTCATGCCCCTGGCTGGGGTGGAAGTGAGGATGATTTAGAGATGCAGTGTCATCTTGGGGCTGCAGGGAACAGTTTGCGGAGGAGCAGCTCTTCCCCAAGAACAGGCGGGCTACAGCCATGCACTGTTTACAGTAAGATTATTATTAGCAAATTAGGATTGCTGGGTCTAGGCTTCGAGGACAGCTACAATTTCAACCTGCTCATGACAGAAAGCAGCCAGCAGCTTTTGTTTCAACTCTGCCCCTGGCAGGAGTGGAAGTGAGGCTGAATGAGAGACACAGAGCAGTTTACTGAAAGGTGGCACTTCCCCAAGGAAGGAGGGATCACAGCCCAGCACATTTCACTGCTTTTGATTAGAGAATTCAGATGGCTGTGTCTTGGATCTGAGCTACAGCTTCAACCCACCCCAGACTGGAACTGTGGTTTCTTGTCCCCAGGGCCTGATAGAGCAGCAGCCTCACCCTTTCCAAGGGCTTGCCCAGTGGCCATATTCTCAGTTCCACCCTCATCAAGGATCTGGGTGGTGGCCGAACTCTAGGCCCCACCTCCAACAACACACTGGGGTGGTGGCCAAACTCTCCTCAATCTCCAAGGCACTGGCTCAACCTCCTTAGAACAGTGGGGTGATAGCCAGACTCTCCCCAATGCCCAATGTACTCCACCTTCTCTGAAGACTGGGGCAGCAGCACTCTTCTTGAACAATGGTACAGAAGGCCTGTCCTCTTCTAGTGTCAGGGCATACTCACACTTTCCATACATATGGATGGGTAACGCTCTCTTGGCCTGAGAAGATGTCTTCAGTCCAGACCTCAGGTTCCATAGTTCTGTCTTTGAAGTCATCTTTCCTTCAATTTGTCCCTTTTCTGACCTTTTAAGTCTAGGCTGGCAGTGGTTCCATTCATACAGATCCTAAAAAAAAAAACTTATTGGTTTTGCATGCAGCACACAGGGGTCCCAACTGTCAGACCATAAGACCTTCCACAGATCCTTCCTGGATAACTGCATTTCCAATCCTGACTTACATTGAAATGGCTGGCTTGTTCCAAGTTCAGTTAAATCCTCACATAGGGCACTATTATCTGGGGACTTGCTTTCTGGAAGCTCAGAATTTTCCAAATCATCAATTTCTTAGTGCCCAGGAGTTCAGTACTTGGCTTATCTCTTTCCTCTCACACTTTACTATAAGCTTCAAGGAGAAGACAGGTTGAATTTTCCACATGTAGTTTGGAAATCTCCTCAGCTAATTATCCAAGCTTGTCATGTTCAAATTCTGTCTTCCATCTGACATCAGAACACAATTTTGCCAAGTTTTTTGCCACTATAAAACAAAGGTTGCTTTTCTTCCTACTCGCAATAACACATTCGTCATTTCTAAGTCCTCATAAGAAATACCTTTAGTGTCCATGTTTTTAACAAAAGTCTCTTCAGAGCAATCTAGGCTTTTTCTTTCAAGCATCTCACAATTCTTCCAGAGTCTACTCATTAGCCAATTAAGAAGCCTGTTTAGCATCTTTGGTATTTGCAATTGCAGCACCCCACTCCCGGTGCCCAAATCTGTTTGTTTGCAAGCTGTCAAAAGAAATATATCAGAAATGGGTTGGCTTTTACAATGGGGATTTGTTAACTTGTAAACATACAGTTCTGAGACCATTGAAATGTCCAAATCAAGACTTCATCAGGTGATGTAGTTCTCCCTGATGACTGGCTGCCATCTATCCTGGACTCTTTTGTCAAATGACAAGGCACATGGTGGCATCTGCTAGTCTCCCTTCTCTTCTGGGTTTTGTTGCTTCAGCTTCTGGTTTCCTTTGGCTTTCTCTCTCAGCTTCTGTGGGTTTTCTCTCCCTCTTCAGCTTTTATCTCTGCTGCTTTCTCCATATTTATCTCATTTATAAAGGACCCCAATACAAGAATTAAGACCCACACTGGGCTATGTCCTACTGAAGTAATCTAATCAAAAGATCCCACCTACAGTAAGTTCACACCCACAGGAATGGATTAGCTATAAGGACATGATTTTCTGGGGTCCATCCAGCATAAAAGTATCACACAAATTATCAAATTTATTTGGAAGAGTAAGGGACTCTGAATAGCCAAAAACATCTTGAAAGAAAGGAATGAAGTTGGAGGACTCACACTTCCTGACTTTAAAGCATATTACAAAGCTACAGTGGTAAAAAATAAAATAAAATAAAATAAAGCAGCAAGGTACTGTCATAAAGATAGATATTAATCAGTGGAATTGAATTGAGAGTTCAGAAATAGACCCCCACATCTATAGTCAACTGATTTTTCATAAGTCTGCTAAGTCCACTCAACTGGGAAAAAACAGTCTCTTCAACAAATGATGCTGGGAGAACAGGAAACCCATATCAAAAAGAATGAAAGAGGACCCCTACCTAATGCCTTATACAAAAATTAACTCAAACTGGATAAAAGACTTGAATATAGTGCCAGAATCATAAAACTCCTAGAAGAAAATGTAGGTAAGCATCCTCAAAATCTTGCAGTAAACAGTGGTTTTTTTAGACTTACATCCAAAGCACAAACAAGGAAAGAAAAAATAGATAAATGGGACCTACTCAAATTAAATAATTTTGTGCTCCAAAGTACTTTGTCAAGAAAGTGAAAAGTCACCCTCCTCAATGGGAAAAAATATTTGGAAACCACATATACAACAAGGGTTTAATATGCAAAATATATAAAGAAATCTTCCAACTCAACAAGAAGAAATCAAACAACCCAGTTTAAAAATGGGCAAAAGACTTAAATAGACATTTTTCCCAAGAGGATATGCACATGGCTAAAAAGCACATAAAAAAATGCCCAATTGTGGATATTCTCGCTGTCCTGATTTTGTGATAATCAGGGTAGACTAAACATTCGCTATATTAGAAACCATACATGTGTCCTCAGACCTAGATTTTCTCCCTAGGTCTGGGTTTTAGAATGCTGGTGATAAACTAAGCCTGATTTATTGTATGACCATCCTGTATGGGAAAAGACTGTAACTTTGGGTATCTTTGGTCAATCTTAAGAGATACAGCAGGGGGGTGGATGTGACTCGGGTGGATGGGCATCCATCTCCCATATGGAGGGATCTGGGTTTGATCCCCAGGACTGCCCAGTAAAAATAAAAGAAAGAAAAATATAGAAGGCGCGTGGGCCACCAGGCCCTGTGCACGGGTGCACCGCCAGGCTTCACGAGCCAGTGAGCCATCAGGCCCCATCTGCAAGTGTGCTATCAGGCCCCATGAGCAGGTGAGCCACCAGGCCCTGCGAGCCATGCAGCAAGATGAGGCCGTAACAGGAGAGTGACACAAGGGAGTGCCAAGACGAGACATACCGAAAAAACAGGAACTAAGGTGGTGCAGGCAGTAGAACGCCTCTCTCCCACATCGGAGATTCCAAGGATCGAATCCCAGTGAAGACAGGAGGAGAAGGATGAGAAGAGAGGGCAGGAAATGGACATAGAGAGTTGCCCAGCGAATGGACACAGAAACAGCAAAAATGGGGGGGTCGGGGGTGGTGGGAGGTAAAAATGGATAAAAGTAAGTAAGTAAATAAATAAATCATTTAAAAAATGTATAGGGGAGGAAGTTAGGGACTATAGTTAGTAGTAATACTTTGAGATGCTCTTTCACGATTTGTTAACAAATGTTTCACAACAATGCAGGGTGTTTGTGGGGGGCAATGTGTGGGAGCCCTGTGTGATGTTATGCATGTTTGTTTTGTAAGTCCATGATGTTTACTGAACACTTATAGTTTATGTATGTTCATGTATGAATGATATACTTCAATAGTTT
>JAQZBX010004917.1:0-58269 GCA_029593785.1 Cabassous unicinctus
TCTCTCTGAATGTTGAAATCACTTCCCCTTTTAAGCCATTCAACTGATTGGATAAAAGCACCAGCCATTGATGATGTAATCTCCCTGATTGATGCAGATGTAATCAGCCATCCACGCAGTAAACTCACTGGTGATTGAAGTCCATAAATGCTCTTGTATTACAATTAGCCCAGGGCTTGTTGGAACAAACACCTGGACAGAATTACCTGGCCGAGTTGACACATTAGCCTAACCATTACAACCTTGGAAGATAATATACAGAAGCATCTACAGAACCTTGTAAAAGGAAATGGTTTCATGAACTTCACAGCCAAAGCACGAGAAGCAAGAGAAAACATAGATAAAAGGGATCTCATCAAAATTTAAAACTTCTGCACCTCAAAGGATGTTATTAAGAAAATGAAAAGGCAGCCTACCCAATGGGAGAAAATATTTGGCAACCATATATCTGATAGGAGCCTAATATCCTGCATATATAGAGAAAACCTACACCTCAAAAATAAAAAGACAAACAACCCATTTAAAAAATGGGCAAGTGACCTGAAAAGACACTTCTCAAAGGAAGAAATACAAATGGCTAAAAAGCACATGAAAAAATGCTCGACATCACTAGCTATTAGGGAAATGCAAATCAAAACCACAATGAGATACCATCTTACACCCATCAGAATGGCAACTATTAAAAAAAACAGCAGAACATAAGTGTTGGGGAGGATGTGGAGGAATAGAAACCGTCATCCACTGCTGATGGGATTGTGGAATAGTACAGCCACTGGGATGGACGGTTTGTTGATTCCTCAGAAAACTAACAATGGCTCTTCCATATGATCCAGCAATTCCACTACTGGGTATATACCCAGAAGAATTGAAAGCAAAGACACGACCAGATATATGCACACCAATGTTCATAGCGACATTGTTCACAATTGCCAAAGGTTGGAATCAGCCCCGGTGCCCATCAACAGATGAATGGATAAGCAAAATGTGGTACATACATACAATGGAATATTACTTACCTGTTAGAAGGAATGAAGTGCTTACACATGGAATAGCATGGATGAATCTTGAAGACCACATGTTGAGCGAAGCAAGCCAGGCATTGGAGGATGAACAGTTTATGACCTCATTGATTTGAATTGAGGAAAGTTAACAGTCTCTGAGAACCACTGTCTGAAAGATAAGTTAACAAGGGAGAGAGAGAGATGGAAGGTTGTGAGCCATCACCCATATGGATGTAATCTATGGTAAATTGATAGAGTATAGTTACATATTGAAGGATAGGACAGGTGGGTAGAGATTTTACTGGGTTTGGTGGTGCAGGGTTAGCAGAGGGGTAGATTAGGAAGGGCAGGTTAGAATACACAGGGCATGTAACTTTGAACTTTGCTATCCCAATAGACAAGACAGGGGAGTGTCATATGCCCCAGGGGGTGGGGAGGAAGGAAAAGAAAAGATCAAATGGGGTATTTAGGGGTCATGGGAAATACTCTTCATTACCTTACAGTAATGGACACAGTACATGTTAAATATCATCAAAAAATAATAAACTGTACCATCTAAAATATAAACTGTACTGTAAACCATTGAAAATGTTTAGTAACTATGTTTCACTATCTGTATAACAGTTATAATAATGCTACCATCCACAAAAAAAAAATTTAGGAGTTTGGGTAAATGGGAATCTCTAGTATTCCATGTGTGACTTTGCTGTGACCTAAAACTTCTTTGAAAACAAAATGAAAATTTGGGAGACACCAGGGAATGAGAGAGGGAAGATGTCACAGTACACACTGGACATCCAATAATGCAGTGATAAAAGGAGAAAAATCAATAATAATAATAATTAAAAATTTTTTTTTCTTTTGTTTTTTCCCATTTTCTTTTTTGAATGTCACATTCCGTTAATTATATTTTATACTTAGTTATTTTTTTCTGAATTTCCTTGAATTTTATGTCTTGCATTTAAGGTTATAGCTATTATTTCACTTTCCTACTAATTGTATTTGGTTATTATATGGGCTTCATCTTCAAGGAAGGTTTAGGTCACACAAGGGTTACAATGAGGGCTGCAGAGGTTCATTGGTGGGGGGTGTCTGGGATGGGGGATTCATGAGAGTAAGTTCATCTGAATATACATGAAAATTATATAAAATTGTTCAAATGATCGAGGCATGAGGCATGGCCATGGTGGATAGACAATCACTCAATAAATCAGGGAATACTGAATTCCTACCTGGGAGAGCTCTGCCCCATTCTCCAAGGGAGCAGCAACAGGCCCCCGAGTGCAGCGGCAGTGTCTGGCAAAAGAAGATGGCCCACTGTTGGGTTCCTATTATTGATGACTAGCATTATGAGTCTATGCTAATGTAATTGAAACTTGGCCTACTGTTATGGGGTGCCTAAGGGTTGCCACCTGAGAGCCTCCTTGTTGCTCAAATGTGGCCTCTCTCTAAGCCAAACTCAGCATATGAATACATTACCTTGCCCCCAATGTGGGACATGACTCCCGGGGATGAATCACCCTGGCAATGAGGGACTAATACAAAGTGCCAACTAGAAACACGACTGGAAAAAGAAAACCTTGAATAAAATGGTTAAAAGGTAAAGACAAATGAGTTCATGTGGCTAAGAGACTTCAAAGAGAGTCGGGAGGTCATCCCAGAGGTAACGCTTAGGCACATCTCAGTAGAATCTCATAGAACACCAAAGTGGATATCACCCCACACAGAGGGACTCCAGAGGGCTCTGGAGACACCCTGGTCCTATGTAAGGGGAGTTAGCCCCAGAAATTAATACCTTATCAGTGGGCTCTACTTTGGAATCTGTGCTCCTAAGTGTGACAGAGTTGGACTCAAATAAGTCCTCCCTGCACATGGTCCATCAGTCCCTTCTATTCAAACCTATATGTGAGGCTGGAGTTTGTAGGTGTACTTCCAGAGACTGGAGCCTCTGGCCTGCCTATGTTCCAGCTGCAGCTGGAATCTCAGTGGAGCTCCAACTCCTACTCTACAGCTCAATGACTCACCCAAGTCACTTGGTGAGGAGACGATGATGATGGACAATGGCCATCCCAGGGAATGGAGAGAGCCTGCAGCTGAAGGCAGGATAATCCCATCCACCATATCCATGGGATATAAGCCCACAGTCACTGGAAGATGAAGTGGACATCCCCATTCCAGTCCCCTCAGGATTGGGGGAAGAGCTATGGACTAGAGTGTACTCAATGGTATTCTGTTGTAGACATATTGGGATTCAAGCAATGGAGGAAATTATAACAGTGAGGTTAAGCCAGTGGCCACTAGACACTTTTGGGGCAGGGAGGGGAATGGCAGTTGTAATACAGGGGCTGTTTCAGGACTTAGGGGTTGTCCTGAGTGACATTATGATGACAGATATTGGCCATTTTAGAGCAGCATATACCATGCAGAACTGTGTGGGAGAGTGTGTGGCCTATAGATGTGAACTGTGGTCTATGCTTAGTGGAAAAGCCCCAGGATGGGTATATCCATTGCAGGTGATGTGCCACACTAATGAAAGAGGTTTATGTGAGATGTTATGGGAAGTATGGTAGGTGGAGATCACGGGAATCCCTGTAATTTTTGTGTAACATCTAGGTAATCTAAGCATCGTTTAAAATATATATGAAAAAAATTGATATGCATGCCACTTGCTAATTAGCATAAATTTGTAATAAGTAAAATTCGTGCATTAAGAGAAATGAGTACTTGAAAATTGAAACATAATGGTGATTTTCAATACTTACTGTTGCATACTGCATTTAACATTTCTCCAGGATTTAAATTATGATTTCAAGACTTGTGTCAGAGTCTGGTTTTTGTAAGTCAGATGTTTTCATTGAAAGTAAATTTCTCCTGGTGAAAATTGAAAATCTGAAATCACTTAGTCTAATTTTGTGTATATCTGTGGAATGGTGTAATTAAGATGCCTATAATGTTATATGCCTGTTTCCTGTAACAATCATTATTTTATCTGATGATGAACTATTTGAAAATATATTCATATATCTCATTAAAAATTACATAAATCAAATACACTTCAAGGGAATAGGCCTTCTAATAACCATCCCCCTTTTATATTGTCTGGGTTTTTGTTGAGATTTATAAATAATTTCTCTGGAGCCTGTATATAATCTCACAGTAATAAATTGCATCAATATTTGTAAAAAAAAAAAAATTTGTTCCAAACATGGAAAAAAAAATAAAAAATAAAACATTTTATACCCTGTATTAGTTAGCCAAAGGCCTGCTGATGCAAAATACCAGAAATATGTTGGTTTTTATAAAGGGTATTTATTTGGGCTAGAAGGAAAAAGTTATCAGGCCATAAAGTATTAGTTTCTTCCTTCAGCAAAATCGGTTACCCCATGTTGGAGCAAGACAGCTGCTGACATTTGCAGAGTTCAGGCTTCTTGGGTTTCTCTCTTTCCAGGGCTGTGTTTCTATCTGGGCTCATATCCACTGCTTCCTCCATAAGGTCAGCTCTAGACTATGAGGCTCTCTAAGCTTTGCCTCTCTCCACAGGGCCAGCTGTGAACTGTCAGGTGAATGGCTTGTCTCTTTATCCCGGGTCCTTCTGTCCTTGCTCATCAGAGCTCCAACATCAAATACAACTTCAACTCTGTCCTTTGCCATGTCTTTTTATGTTTGAGACCCCACCCACCAAGGGGCAGGGCTCAATGCGCTACTGACTTTGGCCCAATCAATGCCCTTATCATAACTTAATCATGCCCAGATTAACAGTCCAGTTTACAAGCATAATCCAAAATCTATTTTTGGAATTAATCATGATATCAAACTGCTACAAGCCAGTTACCCATTTACACTATATATTATTTTATGGTGTATTTTAACACTTTTTTATGTGCTAGGCCACAGATATCATTATTACTAAAACCATTCAATAGACATTTACATATATGAATTTAATTAACAGATATTGTTCTTCAATCTATCCTGGACCTTGAACCTTCTGAGATTATTTTCTTTCTGCCTGAAGAATATTCTTTTACATTTCTTTTAAAGTTAGTTGCTGCTAGCAAATTTTACCAGTTTTTACTCATCTGAAAAAGTACTTACTTCACTTCTTCCTGAAGGATTGAAATGTATTAAATCTCAGGCCCTCTATGACCTCCACTGCTTTTGAGAGCACCTATATGGTGGAATTCCTCCATTCTGTTGTAAATGTAATCACTTTTTTGGAGAAGAAATTGAGGCTTTCACTTTTACCACCAGCTTCCTGCCTGCCTACCAACAAGGCAAAATCTGTGTGCTCTGGCTCTGGGGATGGGAATAATGGCACAGCTCTCTGAGTTACACACCTGATTTTGGAGGTAAGATATGGTGGAGAAAGCACAGAATATTGAGGTCTTATTGGAACCATTCTAGGAACCACTGCAATGGTGGTCAGCACTCCATTTTGCTAAATGATGTCCAAATCCAAAGTACATCCACTGCTTCATGAGTTCCCATTTCTCCCAGACTTAGGAGAACCCTTCTAATCCCAGTGCCCTGGGTTAATGCCCTCATTTGAGTATTGAGTGCATCCCAGAAAAGTATGTTCTTACTAACCCATTGCTAAGTGTGTAAGCCTTTTGTATGTAGGACAATTTGGTTAGATTCAGATAAGGGACCATTAGATTAGGTCACATTTTGTTAGATTGCTTTAGTTTATTTAAGGGCCTCTGATTAGATTCCAGGCACAGATGGACCCCAATCATTGTACTGAAGCCCTACAAACATGGAACACACAGAGAAAGTGTGCTGCCATGTTTACCCTGTCATGTGGGAGAGGACCTCAGGTCTCCTATAGCTGTGGAGAGACACAGAAACACTGAGAGGCTGAGGGAGAGGCTATGGCTGGGTCATGGAGCAGCTTGAAGCTGAAGACATCCAGACCAGAGGAGAAGGGAGATGTGTGAGCATTTGTGTCTGATGGCCCACTGCTGAGCTCAGGGAGAAAGTGAGTGTGGAGGAGAAGGCAGAGAGATACAGGCAGGCCCAACATTTTGCCTTGGCAGGAGTCCAGCAGCAGCTGATCCTTGTTAAGACACCATTTTTGATGATGCCTTTTTTTGGACATTTCACAGCCTCAGAACTGTAAGTTTAACCCTAAAAATTTCCAGAAAAAGCCAACGTATTTCTGGTATTTTGCATTGCCTGTGCTTGTCAAACACAAAGAGCTATGGACACAGGTTTGAATAGCTGCCCTGTTCCCAAATGGCAGTGTGATGCTGCTGCCCAGGGAATTAAAATGTAAACTGTGGGTGTCTCCAGACTAGGTGGGAATGAGTACTCATAAGACAGAAGGAAGTGCTCTTGGGCAGCAAGGTGTGGAAGACAGGGAGCCAGGCAGGGGAGTCACATGGTTTGGGGACTATTATAAAATCACAGTTGCCCCAGTATGATGTACCTGTCTCAGGCAGGGTTTGGCCATGTAGGCAGGGGCAGATAAAAGCATGGGTCCTGGGGTCTGGTGCAGTAGAGGAGTCAGGGCACAGAGAGGAGACTTTGTGCTCCTGCTTCTTTTGCTCTTCCCTCCTTCCCTTGGCCTCCAGCATTGCCCCTCTGAGGAGGTTGCTCTTACTGTACCCCTCCTGCCTCTCAGGCACAGCCTCAGGTCTCCTGCTTCCAGTTCTACAGTCACCTTCGCCAATTTTGGTGCAGCTAAAGAAAGAGCAATGCCCAGATGAAAACTGTTGGTGTCAGGGAGAAAGTTTCAAAATTCACATTACAGCATTGGCTACAGCAGTAACATCACCAGAATGAGAAAAATTAGACAAGTGACCCTAATAAATAGAACAGGAAACCCAGAAAGTCCTGGCACCTAGTGCTGACAGGAATAGAAGTGAGGTTGTGAGAGAGTACAATGTGTGCAGAAAACCTCAGAGGGTGCATATGCCAGATATTTTGCAGATTAATTAAATATTGAATTTAGAACCCATTTTTAACAGTGTTGAAAATGATGCAGACCTCTTCAATCCCAGAAGAGAATGGAGGGGTTGGATGGGAAGAAGCTGATGAACAACTGAAGAAGCTGGAATGTAACACGTATTCACTGCAGTTCCCCCAAGCCAGAAAGGGAATGTCCTGTTTGGGAACAAAACTCTCAGAGCCCCAATGAAAACCATCATTGTAGGTTCTGTATCTGCAAAGGACGACAGGGAGAAAGCCCTGTTCAGCACTCACAGTCTCAGTTAGTGATGTAAGTCACTATAGCGGGTCTTCACTGGGAAGTAAGCAGCAGGAAGTCCATCTTCTCTTGTGGCGCTAACTGCCCTCCAACTGGACATGTGTAGAGAGCAGTGGGGCCTTCACATGGTGGTGTCCATGCACCTCCTGTTCCATGCTCACTCTTGTTGTGGGAGGCATCCACCTGTCCAGGCAGCTGGGGAGCAGGCTGAAGGGAGTGAGCACTTTTCCTTTATGAGTGACTGTATTTACAAAGGGTGCAGGGAAGTTCCCCCCAGTAATTTTGCAGATACAAATCAATACATTCAGATCAGCCACTTTGTATTATTTCTTTGTGTACTATTTTCACAATTTCTTTTAAAATATAACCAAATTATGCATGCAGAATATAAAAATAATTTATGTCTGTTATGGCAACAGCAAAATTCCTTCTCTTTCCTCAACCCCCATTCTTCCTTCCTCAGAATTATCTGCATTGGCAGATTCTTTTGTGTATTAACTTCTGTTTGTAAATACATGCATTCTCTATTGTCATCCATCACACACCCTATCACATATGAGAAAAATATTGGAGTACAACTTAAGAATATAAATAAAATTTCAAACTTCTTAAAATGCTAGGGATTACAAGTATATCATCTAATTATGAAAGGATCATTTCTGATTTACAATAATAAGGAAAATTCGAGTGAAGTAGAAAGCAGACCACTGTAGTTCAGTGGCCGTCAAACTAGAATCCACATCAAAATCAGATGAAGAATCTGAAAAACTATAAATGGTTGGGGTGCCTTATAAAAAAAATGCTACAATAATGAGCAGCAATAATTTTTAAATGATAATTTTTTAACTGCTTACCCAGAATGTAATGGATTGAAGAACCAGTGAAAACAACCAGGATAATTTGAGATAAGTGGAAACCCCATCTTTACATAAACTAAGAGAAATCACGAGTTCTGATGCATAAATTAGTGGTAACAAATTGAACACAGATGAGTGTGGAAGAAGATGTGGGAGGAGCAGATCCCAGAACAAACTGCAAGTGCAGTTTTCCAAGAGGAGAAAGACATCCTGAATCACACAGTCATAGCCTCTTCCTTAATATATTGGCAAGAAGTTGCAGAGAATGGTGGTGGAGATTCTTTGGAGATTCACATTCATTAAATTCACAGGGTTTCTCTCCAGGATTAATGTTGTAATGTTTAATGAGATACTGCTCTGGCTGAAGCTTATTCCACATTCCTTGCATATATAGGTTTTCCCTCAACTATGAATTTTCTCATGGTCATTGAGATTTGATTTGCTCCTGAAGGCTTTCCTACATTCCTTATATATATAGGGTTTCTCTCCAGTTGGTCTTCTCTGGTGTGTAATGAGGTTTGATTTCTGAATCAAAGCTTTCCCACATCCATCACATTCATAGGGTTTCTCTAGCATGTATTCTCAGATGGTAACACGGTTTTCTTCTGGTTGAAGGCTTTTCCACATTCATTGCCTGTATAGGGTTTTTCTCCAGAATGAATGCTCTGATGTTAAATGAACTATTGCTTTTGGCTGTAGGCTTCTCTGCATTCTTTACATTCATTTTGTTTCTGTCCAGTATGAGATTTTTCATGTTCTGTGAGATATGATTTGTACCTAAAGGCTTTTTTACATGACTTTAATGCATATGGTTTCTTTGCAGTAGGAAATTTCTTGTATCTGAGATTTGATATTTGAATTGAAGCTCTCCCACATATATATGATTTCACTTTATTAAGAATTTTCTGATGAATAAAGAGGTTTTCTGTCAGGTTGAAAACTTTCCTTCATGTATTACATTTCTATGCTTGTTCCCCTGTATGGCTTTTAAAATGAGGAGTGAAAAATGACTGTAAAAGGCAGACTACATTTAGGACACTCATATGGTTTCTCTATATTTTGCATTTTCTCATATTCCATGAGGTTTTGTTTCAGATGGAAGCCTTCCCATGTTTGTTACAATACTAAATAATGTATGAATATTTCATGCTCAATGAGATTTAATACCTGGCTGAATGATTTCCAATATTCCTTACATACACAGGTTTTTCTCCTGCATGTTTCTCTGATGTGACTCTAGCTTTCCCAAATTCATTTAATCCAAAATTGTTTCTCTGAAGGATTAATTCTCAGGTAATCTCATGAAGTTGAATTTCCAAGAAAACTTCACACTCATTACACTTAAAGGGGAGGACTACCATGTGAGGCAATCAAGCAAAACTCATTGTCTTCATTCTTTTTTCCTTATATAAATTCCCTCATGCTTATGTAAGCCTGATGCAAATTCCTTCAAAGTAAATTTACATTCATAGAAGTGTTATTTTGAGGAAACAATGCTTGTGGTCAGAGAAAATATTTTCCCAAATATCTTACATTTTCTGCCTTGATCTTCAGCCTGTACTGTTGTGAAAGTGGATATATCTTCACTCACAAGCCTTTTTTTATGAGGTTCTTTCTGCTTCTTAATGTCCTATGCTTCTTCATAGTTTGGGGGATGCAGCAAAAGCTGTGCTTAGGGGGCAACTTATAGCATTGAATGCATTGGAAAATAGGAAAGATCCAATATCAATCATCTAAGCGTGCAATTTGGTAAGTGCAACAATATCTCCTTTTTATTTGTTCTATCATTCATGGCTGCTCTTGCTTCAAATGAGCGTGACATCTTGTTTGGTGACTTCATAACTAGGAAATGGGGAAGTGATACAGCACTTGATTTATGATGGGGACAAAATAACACCCCATAAATCAACCCTGGAACCCTCAGGCTTCTGAAGGATATGAAAGGTGCAGCTTCCAAAGATGCATGAGTAAGGTGGCCCCAGAAAAAAGGTTGAAATGGCAACCCAGGAAATCCTGAATAATTTGTTTTGGACTGACTATTTTTGTTCAATTTTTTTCTATATATTTGAATGTGATGCACTATTTAATTATCTTTAAGTTTGTCAGGGAAATTGTAACATTTTTGCTTGCCTTTCCAAATCTGCAATTATTATTTTTATTGACTTGCCAAACAATGTATTTTAAAACATTTTATATCCTGTATTAGTCAACCAAATGGGTGCTGATGCAAAAGCCCTGAAATCTGTTGGTCTTTTAAAAATGTATTTATTTGGGGTAGAAGCTTACAGTTACCAGGCCATAAAGCAAAATTTCTTCCTTCACCAAAGTCTGCTACCCCGTCTTGGAGCTTGACAGCTGCCAACATTTGCCATGGTTCAGGCTTCTTGGGTTCCTCTCTTCCCAGGGCTGCGTTTCTCTCTGGGCTCAGCTCCTCTGTTTCCTCCAGAAGGTCAGCTGTAGACTAGGAGACTCTCTAAGCTTTGCCTCTCTCCACAAGGCCAGCTGTGAACTGTCAGGTGAATAATGGCTAGTCTCTTTTCCCTGGGGCCTTCTCTCCTTGGTCATCAGAACTCCATCATCAAAAACTACTCCAACTCTGTCCTTTGCCATATCTTTTTATGTTTGAGAACCCACCCACCAAGGGGCAGGTCTCAATGCCCTATCGACTGTGGCCTAGTCAATGCCCTTATCATAACCTACTCATGCCTGGATAAACAGACAGGTTTAGAAGCATAATCCCATATCTGTTTTTGGAATTCATGATGATATCAAACTGCTACATATCCATTTACCCATCTTATGCTATATATTATTTTATGGTGTGTTTTAACACTTTATTGTTGTTCTTGGCCAGAGATACCATTATTTCTTTATCCATTTAATAGTCATATATATATGAAATTAATTAACTGATATTGTTCTTAAATCCATTCTGAATCTTGAACATTCTGAGTTTCTTTTCTTACTGCTTGAAGCATATTCTTTTACATTTCTTTTAAAGTGAGTTGCTGCTACCAAACTTTATTAGTTTTTACTCATCTGTAAAAGTGTTTTTTTCACTTCTTCCTGAAGGATTGAGATGAATTAAATCTCAGGTCCTCTACAATCTCGACTGTTCTTGAGAGCACCCTTAGGGTTGAATTCCTCCATTTTCTTGTAAATGTAATCAGTGTTTTGGAAAATAAATTAGGGGCTTTCAGTTTTCTAGCCTGCTTCCTGCCACCCCACCTCCCAGGCAAAATCTGTGCGCTCTGGCTCTGGGGATGGGAATAATGGCACACTGCTCTGAGTTACCCACCTAATTTTGGAGGTAAGATTGGGTGGAGAAAGCACAGTATATTGAGTTCTTCTTGGGACCATTATAGGGACCAGGGCAAAAGTGGTCTGCACCCCATTTTCTTCAATGATGTCCACACCCAAAGTACAGCCACTGCTTCATGAGTTCCCAATTCTCCCAGACTTAGGAGACCCCTCCTGGTCCCTGTGACCTGGTTAATTCCATCATTTGAGTCTTTTGTGGACCCCAGAAATGTACATACTTACTTACCCATTGCTGTGTTTGTAAGTCATTTTGGTTAGATTCAGATAAGGGATCTTTTGATTAGGTCAATTTTTGTTACATTGCTTTAGTTTAGATAAAGGCTTCTGATTAGATTTCAGGCACCAGGATGGATCCCAATTATTGTGCTGAAGTCCTACATACATGGAAAACACAGAGAAAGAGTGCTGCCATGTTTACCTGCCATGTGGGGGAGGGCTCCAGGATCTGCTACAGCTGTGGAGTGACAAAGAAACCCTGAGAAGAAGAGGGAGAGGCAAGAGGCTGGAGTCATAAAGCAGCTTGAACCTGAAGACATCCAGGCCAGAGGAGAAGGGAGAGGTGTGAGCAATTATGTCTGACAGCCCACTACTGAGGTCATGGATAAATTGAGTTTGGAGGAGAAGGCAGAGAGAGACAGGCAGGCCCAACATTTTGCCTTGGTAGGAGTCCAACATCAGCTGAACCTTGTAAAGACAGCATTTTTGAAGTATGCCTTGATTTGGACATTGTCACAGCCTCTGAACTCTAAGCTTTAACCCTAATAAATTCTAATAAAACAAAACTGTTTCTGGTATTATGCATTGGCAGCATTGGCCAACTGAATAGCTAGGGACACAGGGTTGGAGAGCTACCCTGTTCCCAAATGGCAGTGTGATGCTGCAACCCAGTGTATTCAACTGTAAACTGTGGGTTTCTCCAGACTAGGCAGGAATGAGTACTAGTAAGATGGAGGGGGAAGTGTTCTTGGCTAGCGAGGCCTACAAGACAGGGAGTCCAGCAGAAGAGTCACATGGTTTGGGGACTAGTATAAAGTCACAGATGCTCCAGTATGAACCTGCCTCTGTCAGGGGTTGGCCAGGTTGGCAGGGGCAGATAAATGCATGGGACCTGGGGTCTGTTGCAGCAGAGGAGTAAGGGCACAGAGAAGAGGCTTCGTGTTCCTGCTCCTTTTGCCCTTCCCTCCTTCTCTTTGCCTCCACCATTGACCCTCTGAAGAGGCTGCTCTTATGGAACCCCTCCTGGGTCCAGGCACAGACTCAGGTCTCCTGCTTCCAGTTCTAGATTCACCTTCTCCAATCTTGGGGCAGCTAAAGAAAGAGCAATGCCAAGATGAAACCTGTTGGTGTCAGGAAGGAAATGTCAAAATTCACATTACAGCCTTGGCTACAGCAATATCATCACCAGAATATGCAACATTAGTCCAGGGACCATAAGAAATAGTACGGGAATCCCAGAAAGCCCTGGGACTTATAGCTGACAGGAATAGATGTGAGGTTTTGAGATAGTGAAATATTGCAGAAAACTTCAGGGGGTGCAGATGCCAGATTTTTCTCAGACCAATTAAATATTAAATTTTCAACACATTATTAACAGTGCTGAAAATGATGCAGTCCTCTTCAACAGAACGGAGGGGTTGGATGGGAAGAAACTGATGAACAACTGAAGAAACTGGAATGTAACACATGTTCACTGCAGTTCCCCCAAGCCAGTGAGGGAATGTCCTGTTTGGGAACCAAACTCTCAGAGCCCCAATGAAAACCATCATAATAGGTTCTGGATCCGCAGAGGAGTACAGGGAGAAAGGCCTGCTAAGCATTCACATCCTCAGTTACGGATGTGAGTCACTCTAGCAGGTCTTCAATAGGGAGTAAGCAGCAGGAATTCCATGTTCTCCTGTTTTGCCAGCAGAGCTCTAACTGGACACGTGTAGAGAGCAATGTGGCCTTCAGATGGTCGTGTCCATGATCCTCATGCTCCCTGCTCACTTTGCTGAGGGAGACCTCCCCCCTTCCAAGCAGCTGGGGAGAGGGCTGATGAAAGGAAGCAATTTTCCTTCATGGGTGACTGTATTTGCAAAGGTTAGAGGAAGGCCCCCCAGTAATGTTGCAGATACAAATCAATATCTTCAAATCAAACACTTTGTATGATTTTATTGTGTAGAATTTTCATAATTTATTTAAAATTATAACCAAATTATCCATGCAAAGAGTATAAAAATAATTTATATCTGTTATGGCAAATAACAAATTTCCTTCTCCAGCCTCAACCCCATTCCTCCTCCCTCAGAATTATCTGCATTGGCAGATAATTCTGGGTACACAACTCTGTTTGTAAACACATGCAACTCTAGTTTCATCTATCCCACAAAATATCAGATAAGAGAAAAATATTGGAGTAAAACTTAAGAATATAAATAAATTTTCTAACTTCTTAAAATACTTGAGATTAGAAGTATATCATCTAATTATGAGAGGATCATTTCTGATTTAAAATAATAAGGAAAATTGGAGTGAAGTAGAAAGCAGGCCACTGTAGTTCAGTGGCTGTTAAACTTGAATCCACATCAGAATCAGATGAAGAATCGGAAAAAATATAAATGGTTGTGGTGCCTTATAAGAAAATGCTACAATAATGGGCAACATTATTTTTAAAATGGTAATTTTTCAAATGTTTACCCAGAATGTAATGGATTGAAGAACCACTGAAAACAACTAGGATAATTTGAAATCAGTTGAGAGCCCATTTTTACATAAACTAAGAGAAATCTCGAGTCCTGATGCATAAATTAGTGGTAGCAGATTGAACACCGATGAATGCTGAAGAAGATGTGGGAGGAGGAAATCTCAGAACAAACTGCAAGTGGACTTTTCCAAGAGGAGAAAGACATCCTGAATTGAGCAGTACCAGCCGCTTCCTTAAAAGACTGGCAACAACTTGCACAGACTGGATGTTGAGATTCTTTGGAGATTCACATTCATTACATTCACAGGGTTTCTCTCCAGTATGAATGTTGTAATGTTTAATGAGATACTGCCTCGGCTGAAGGCTGTCCACATTCCTTACATATATAGGGTTTCCCTCTACTATGAATTTTCTCATGGTCAGTGAGATTTGATTTGCTACTGAACGCTTTCCTACATTCCTTACATATATAGGGTTTCAATCAAGTTGGTCTTCTCTGGTGTGTAATGAGGCTTGATTTCTGAATGAAGGCTTACCCACATCCATCACATTTGTAGGGTTTCACTCCAGCATGTATTCTAAGATAGCTAATGAGGTTTTCCTTCTGGTTGAGGCTTTTCCACATTCATTGCCTATATAGAGTTTTTCTCCATAATGAATGCACTGATGTTTAATGAACTATTGCTTTTGGCTGAAGGCTTCTCTGCATTCTTTGCATTGATTTTGTTTCTGGCCGCTATGAGTTTTTTTCATGTTCTGTGAGATATGATTTGTACCTAAAGGCTTTTTCACCTGCCTTACATGCATAGGGTTTCTTTGCAGCAGGGAATCTCTTGTCTCTGAAATTTGACATTTGAATTAAAGCTTTCCCACATATATATGATTTCTCTTCAGTAAGAATTTTCTGATGAATAAAGAGGTTTTCTATCAGGTTTAAAACTTTCCCACATGTATTACATATCTATGCTTTTCCCCTGTATGGCTTTTAAAATGAGGAGTAATAAATGACTGTAAAAATCAGAATATATGCAGGACACTCATATGGTTTCTCTCTGGTTTGAATTTTCTCATATTCCATGAATATTGTTTCAGATGGAAACATCCCCATGTTCATTACAATACTAATTAATGAATGAATATTTCATGCTCAATGAGATTTAAAGCCTGGCTGAAGTATTTCCAATATTCCTTACATACACAGGGTTTTACTCCTCTATTTTCTTTGATGTGACTCAAGCTTTCCCCAATTTATGAAATCCTGTTGAAAAGATGCTGAGAGCCAGAACATAAAGGGTTAAACATTTAAAAAGCATGCTTGCTGGCAGTGAAACATTAGTAAATGTCTCCAAGGTCACTGCATACTGCAGATATCAGTGGAAGGAGTCAGAGTGGAATGAACTCACCACACAGATGTTAATGTTTGAATTCCCAAGAAAGATTGTCTGGGAACTCAGAAACAGGTAGCACTCTCATGCACCAAGCTGAGAAACTAGTGAAGGACTCCCTACTTTTGTTATCAGCTTTGAAGTATAAAAAGCAGCTTCAGCCTAAATAAACTTGCCTGCAGTCCTCATGGAGTGAGTTCCCCTGGTCCCAATCTTTCTCTGGATAAATCCTGGCACCATAAAACTGCATGTTGAATTACAACAGATGGCACCCAACATGGGGCTCCACTAGTCGTTTTTTCTTTTTTTGGATAAGTGCCATGGAAACAAGGACTGCTGTGTCAGAGAGTCCTTGTGTTCTGCGTGGTGAGTCAAATAATCTTGATAATCAGAGTAATGGGTAATCAGTCGACCCATTTAGAGGAATATTTTGAACTTGTGAAAACCCTGTTAAAGAATACAGGGGTATCTGTGCCAACACATGAGTTGCTAGAAATCTTTTCTGTTGTACAAAAACATTGTTATTGGTTTCAACCGCAAGGGAGGAATGTATTAAATTTAAAACAATGGAAACTAGTAATGAAATCATTGCAGCAAGCTTATCAAAAAGGGGAACCATTTCCTCTTCAAGTATAGTCTTTGTATAGTCTAATTTCTGTTGCTCTTGAACCATTAGAGTCAAATGAAAATGAAGATATTAAAATGGATACTGCCATTGCTAAAACTATATCAGAACAAGCTAATGATGATTCTAATGAAAATATATATGAAAAAATTAATGAACAGGCAAAAACAGATAAACTCATGTCTAATAAAAAGAAAAAAAAGGGATTTTATGTAACTTTTCCAGTGGTCGTTAAGCCATCCTATATAAAAGATGATTTATTGTCTTTTGAACCAGTGTCTGTGCCTCTTAAGGTATCTACTGATCCATTTTTTACAACATTTGATGATCCTCCAAAAGTTTCTGTTTTTCTGCCAGCAGCATCTTCTTCAATTATGAAAAGTATAGCACAGGGAAGTAGAGAAGGAAATTCAGGGGCTATGTAATTTTTAAATTTTCCAGTAAGAGTAACTCAAATTCCAGTAGATGATAACAATCCCCAAGGGGGTGTACAATATGAGCATGCTCCTATTCCTTTAAAAACTATAAAAGAATTAAAACAAGCATGCACTCAATATGGTGTAAATTCTCCTTATACTCAAGAATTGGTGTAAAAAATGGCACAAGCACACAGATTAATACCCTGGGACTGGGATTTGTTAGCTCAAACTCTTCTTAATTCAGCAGAATTTTTACAATTTAAAACTTGGTGGGTTGATGAAGCTAATATTGTAGCATGACAAAATCAACAGCAAAATCCACCAGTGCCTATTACTGCTGAACAAATATTGAGAACATATCAATAGGCTGGGTATCCTCGCCAAGTTCAATATGATGATATTGCCATTGTACAAGTGTGATTGTGCTGCCTAGCTGCCTGGTGATGAATCTCCACTCCTGGACAGGTTGTACAATCATTTTAAAAAATTGTTCAAGGAAATACTGAATCCTATGATGAATTTGTAGCAGGGCTGGCAAATGTAGTCAACAAGACAGTAACTCAATCTCATCTTAAAGAAATGCTTATTCTAATGTTGGTTTTTGATAATGCTAACAGTGAGTGTAAAAAGGCTTTATGTCGAATAAAGGCAAATGGGAGTACTTTACAGGATTACATAAAAACATGCCAAAACATTGTGCCTAATACCTATAACATGAACCTTCTTGCAGCTGCTCTAAAGGGATGTAGTCCTATGATTAATAATTTAAATTGCTTTAAATGTGGGAAACCAGGACATATGAACAAAGATTGCCAAGCCAAAACTAGAGTAAGAGGTCCACTTAGCGGCAATAATAACTCAATACCAACTCGTGTTTGTCTGAAATGCCAAAAAGGGTTACACTGTGCCAAGGAATGTCATTCTAAATATCATAAAAATGGCAGTCTCATTAATAAGTCGGGAAAATTCCAAATGGGACTTGCTCAAGGCCCTCAGACAAACAATATGAGCACATATCCCAACCTAGCTCAAATCTACCCTATCAGCAACAGAGCAGTTCACTCCAGCCTGTAACAAAACTTAAGGCAGTTACCAAAAGCAGTACAGGTGTCGATCCTCCCTCAGCTGAAACTAAGTTTATTACTCCTTCACTAAATATACCAAAAATAAGAACAGGAAATAAAGGGCCTAACCCAGAAATCTGAACTTCAAGCCTAAGAGTACTCCTCAAAAGTAGTAATCCAAAAAATACATGTTAAATATCTGTATAAACTGCTAAATTTGAGCTTAACTGTATTTATGCAGTTTAAGTTTTCCTGGCTGTTTGCTGATTATGAACAAAAGTGTTTCAAAGAACAAGCTTATATATTACAGGTAACACAGATTCCAGAAAAAAAAATCTTAAAAACAGTAAAATCAAAGATGTGAAATGATGGAGGGTTTGAAGACAGCCATATCAAAGGAGTGAAAATTGTGGGTCAAATTAGTAAGCTTTATGTTTCTGTTAGTGTGTCATAATTCATTTTGTATTTGTCTGTTCAGTGTCAGTGTATATTTTGATACCTCCGGATTGTAATATTAAATTGATAAATAATAAATATAAAAGTGGAAAGGCTTGTGACAAAGGGATTTTTGTGGTCACAACTAAGATGTAGGATGTAAGCAGTCTATCTATAAAAATGTAAAATCTTTAATATCAAACAATATAATAATATAAAGTTAGAGTTATATTCTGTCTCAAAGTTTCTCAAGTCAGTAGTCTATTTTAGTAAAAGTTTACAAAGATTTCTCCTAAATAATCAGTATGCAATAAAGAAAGTCTGTTTTATCAAAACAGGTTCTTGTACTTTAACCTTATCATTTCCGTGGAGAAACAGGTCTTATCACTTTAAAAAAAAAAAAAAAACGCAATGTTCCAGCCTGCTTTCTCAGAGTCAAGTCCTGAAAGATAGCTTTTGTTTCAAACTGTCACAAATAACTTGGTCTTTACCTAAAAAAAAGGTAAAATACTAAAAATAATTAAGTTAATGTGATATAAGTTGAATAAAGTATTTAAAACTGTTGTATAATTAAAAGAAATTTTCTAATTTTATAACAAAGCTATAGAAATAAAAGGTTCATATGAATATTTTAAAAGTGTATAAAATTCCTGAAAATATAATAATGTTTCAATATAATATTAAATGAAATATAATGTTGTTAATCATAATTTTTAGTTATAACTACAAAAAGAATGCAGCCATTAAAGGCTGTCGGTGTAGTGCATAACAGTAAATTATAGTAAAATAAAATAACACCATCACATCATGCAGTGGTCCCAAATATTGGTAGTTTGTTGCAAAAAGTTAATATCAAGTTATGTCACTATCACTTTGTTTCAAAACTTGCTATCTTTAATATTTTCTTAAACAAGTCAAGTCAGCCCACATTCCCCTTCCTGTAAAATAGCCAACAATAAATCATTTGTATTCAACACTGTGAGCAACAGCCCCAATTCTAATTATAATTTTACCAACAAAAGCAATGCAAGTATTAAAATTAAAAGTTAATGTATTACCCCACAGCCCAAAGAGGAAATACTAATTTGTTTTTACCTATGCCTCAAACTATACAAAATAAAGAAATTAAGGTCATTCTAATCATGCTACTAAGAATCTTAAATGCTTAAGAAATAAAAGCTTATTCATTGGATGTCTGTTGTGCAATCTAATATAATTATGAAGTATGTATAATATACTTAAATACTAATCAAAACTTCAGTACAATAGGTTGCATACTTAAGTAATTTAATAATCTATATAGATTATATATATATTACCAATAGAGGTATTTTATTAAGTATATATATAAATTTTTAGTTTTGAATTTGAACAGTCCTGAAACCAAATATCTTAAGAAAAAGTTTGGTAAGTATTGTTCAAGCCTAAAAGTAAAGCATCATACAGAAAACTTTGTTAATCAACAAACCAATGCCTTACTAGTTAAAACTTTTCATATTTCAGGACGCATATTGAAAATTAAAATAGTAAGCACATAAAGGATGTTTTGTAACAACATAAAAAAGATAACGTGCATTTCACAAGGTGTTGTATTCCTTCCTGGGGGACCTGGCCACTCTCCCAGGGATTGATGCATAGACCTTAAAATGTACTGTCCAGGGAGTGTTGTGTTCCTTCCTGAGGAGGCGGGCCCCTTCCTCAGGAATTAGCAAAATACTCACAAGTTGGCATCTATAGTATCAAATTCATTAATCCTAAAGACAGTCAACCAAAACTCTAGCATCAGTTGCTGCTTCAACAATTCAACACTTCCCAGCTAAAAGCTAAATATTGGTAAGTATACATATAAGACTGCTCTATTTTTCTGTCATTCTGTAACATTGTTCAATATTGACTTAATCTTTTAATTAGTTATGTTATTTATGTTTCTCACTCTAATTGTCAGTAAAAGCTTATTAAACTAAATATACATTTTAACATTTATCTTGTATCTATCCAAAACTCTAGCAACAAATAAGCCAAGTATATCAGTGTATCCCCTAGTTTGGTAAGCATATGAATGTATATATACCTATCATAAAAAATAGAAATCCTAAAATTAATGTTACAAAAACAAAAAGGGGGAAATGGTGAGGAGTGAGAACAATTATATCAAGCATTATTTAAAATAAATTTTTTAAGCCAAAAGTCAGAATCATATACATCAGCAGCAAAGCATTTCTTGCAAAAATCAGTCAAAAATACAGAAACAAATATTAGACAACTAGTTTAGTGGAAGAATAAAGATAATAATCAATGGGAGAAGGCAGAAGTTAAGTTTGGATATAAGGTCGAGGTTTTGCTCTTATCATTATAGATAAAGGAGACCAGCTTTGGGGCCTGTCTAGACGTCTGTAACCTAGACATGAACAAGCCAAAGAAGCTGACACAAGAAGCAGAAAAAATGGTAACTTCTAAAAGGCAGAATGTCACTTTAACACAGTTATTCCTTGCTATGCTTACCTTGACAACCACAGCAGTAAGTAGTGCACCTTCATATAATTATGCATATTGGGCTTATATTATTAATTCATGTCTTTTAGAATTGTTGACTTGGGGGGACAAATCCTACCCTGTTTATATTAATCAGTCTTTTCATTTTCCTGGGCCTGTTGATTCTCTCCTCCCTCTAAAACATAATGAGGAAGGGAAATTTATTGAAAATTTAACCTTGCCTTTTCTTGAATAACCTATGTGCATAGGATTCATTGATCTATGTATACAGCCCCAAAATCATTCTACAAAGTGATAAATGGCATACATGCCATGTTTCATCTGAGGTTGTGCTCTTTAATAATTCCTATAGAATTGTAAAAAATCAGACCCTTATAGTGATACCGAAACCTAATTTAAACACAACCATAAGTTGAAAAATCAGTAATTCAACAAAAACAACTAATGGAAGCTATCATTATTTTTGGAATTTTGGGGAAATAATAAGTATAAATATGTCACTAAATTGGACTCATCAGGGAAGATTTATTCCACAACTATGTGAAACTAAACCTAACAAAACTAAAAATTACTTGTTGAAATTATTTTTGGGAACTAGCCCAATTTTTGAATGGCAAAGCAGTAAAACTAATATTACCAGTTTTAAAAAAAAATCCACTTATTTTCTTAAAGTATGTGTATGGGATCCCATTTTTTTAATAGTTGAAACAGTAAGCATTAATCAAACATGGTTTTTCTGCAGCAATTGCTATCTTTACACTTGTGTATCAGATTCTGTTTTACAGGAGAGTTCTACTGTGGTTTTAATGGGGCAAACGCATCATGGAATATGGCTTCCAGTTCACCTGAATAGCTGCTGGCAGTCATCCCCTGACAGCCAAATCCTTTGGCACTTTCTATATCATTATTTGAAAAGAAGCAAACATTTAATTGGATTAATTATAGCTGCTGTATTAGAGCTTATAGGCATTATTACAGCTGCTGCTGTGGCAGGAACTGCCCTACCTGAGAATATCCAAACACAACAATATATTAAAAATT
Organism: Cabassous unicinctus; assembly: GCA_029593785.1. Taxonomy (NCBI): domain Eukaryota; kingdom Metazoa; phylum Chordata; class Mammalia; order Cingulata; family Chlamyphoridae; genus Cabassous; species Cabassous unicinctus. Next base: position 21,533 of record JAQZBX010004917.1, read on the forward strand.
AGCATCATAATGCTTGTGAACTATGGCATAGACAGGCATATATAGATGAGCAAATTAATAATAAGCTTAATGACTTAGAGATGGCTGTTACACAAATGGGAGATCAGGTATATAATGTAAATTTAAAACAAGGTTTGAAATGTGATTGGAATGAAAATGCTTTGTGTATCACTCATCTCCCATACAATGATTCCCATTATGAATGGGAAAAAATTAAAAATCATTTAATAGGTCATCACACAAATTTATCTATAGAAATTACAGATCTGCAAAAAAGGATTTTGAGCATGTCTCAGAATCAACTTACTATGCTTCCAGGTAGTCAATTTTGAGAATCAGTGACAGATCAATTGAATAAAATAAAATGCTTACATTGGTGGAAATCAACCTCTGTACCTGCTTAGTTCGGTGTGGTAATCATCGGTGATCTGCTACTCTTAACTGTATTAGGAGGCATTTGAAAAGCCCTGCCATCCCGCATTAATAGGGCTACAAAGACCAGCCATGCCATTAACTTGATTTTGCTTAAAACCCTTGACTCTCAAACCTCTGTCTATGGCAGCTTGGCTGGTGGCAAGTGATGGGTAAGACCTTCAGAGGAGGGCAACCTAAGACAGGAAAAGTCACCCTGGACAAAAAACAAAAAGGGGGAATTGTTGGAGAAGATGCTGAGAGCCAGGGTATAAAGGGTTAATCATTTAAGAAGCATGCTTGCTGGCAGAGAAACATTAGTAAATGTCTCCAAGGACACTACATACTGCAGATATCTTCAGGAGGAGGCAGAGCAGAATGAACTAACCATACAGATGTTATTGTCTGAATTCCCAAGAAAAACTGGGAACCCAGAAATAGGTAGCACTCTCACGCAGCAAGCTGAGTAACTAGTGAAGGACTCCCTACGTTTGTTATCAATTTTGTAGTTATAGTTACAGGAAACTGTGCCAACATTTGAAGGGCTTCAGGATCTCCAGCACTTCTGCCCTGTGCAATGCATCTCATGAGAGGTGATGAAGCATGGGTGTTAGAAACCATTACACGATTAGTACATGGATTATTATCAAAACCATCAGAAAATATAGTAAAAGGGTTAGTGGGAGGCGGAAGAGTAGAAGGAGGAGCAGGGTTCCAGGAATCTTTAGCAGAAGTTTTCTTAGCTATACCCAAATTCACAGGATTAGTTTCCTGTTCCTTAGGTAGGGTAGGATACAAAGGCTGGACAGAAAAAGCAGCTGGCTGATTTAAAAAACTAGTGCTAGTTCCCTTAGTATGGCAGAAAACAGAGTCCTCCTGATCAGAAGTGCAACCTCCTGAAACTTCAAAATTCCCTTCCTTTAAAACAGGCTGTTGGGTGCTATCATCAACACCTTTTGCATGAACAACATTTTCATCATCCTCTTCTTCAGATTGAAGAGGATCTAAAGCAGTGGCTATTTGATGACAGAGAGCCCATGCTTTATGATAAGCTTGCCGCAATGATTTCATTATTAGTTTCCATTGTTTCAAATTTAATACATTCTGCCCTTGTGGCTGAAACCAGTAACAATGTTTCTGTATAAGAGAAAAGATTTCTAACAACTCGTGGGTCATCACAGATACCCCTGTACTCTTTAACAGGGTCTTTAAAACCTCGGAATATTCCTTAACTCAAGTCAACTGATTTCCCATTACCCTGATGATCAAGATTATTTGACTCACCACAAAAGATTCAAGGACTGTCCGACCCAGAAACAAGTCCTTAGTTCCACAGCACTGATCCAGAGAAAAAGACAATAAATAAATAAAAAAAAACTAGTCGTGCCCCACGTTGGGCGCCATCTGTTATAAATCAACGTGGAGTTTGACGGTGCCAGGAATGATCCAAAGAGAGATTGGGATCAGGGGACCTCACTCCATGTGGAATGCAGGCAAGTTTATTTAGATTGAAGCTACTTTTTATACTACTAAGCTGAAAACAAAAGTAGGGCATTCTTCACTAGGTTCTCAGCTTGGTGCGTGAGAACGCTACCTGTTTGTGAGTTCCCAGACAAACTTTCCTGAGAACTTAGACAATAATATCTGTGTGGGGAGTTCATTCTGCTCTGCCTCCTTCCACTGATATCTGCAGTATGCAGTGTCCTTGGAGACATTTGCTCTCTACCAGCAAGCATGCTTTTTGGATGCTTAACCCTTTAAGCTCTGACTATCAGCATCTTCTCCAACAATAAATAAATTTTCTAACTTCTTAAAATGCTTGAGATTAGAAGTATATTCTCTAATTATGAAAGGATCCTTTCTGATTTAAAATAATAAGGAAAATTGGAGTTAAGTAGAAAGCAGGCCACTGTAGTTCAGGGGCTGTTAAACTTGAATCCACATCAGAATCAGGTGAAGAATCTGAAAAAATATCAATGGTTCAGGTGCCTTATAAGAAAATGTTATAATAATGAGAAGCATTATTTTTAAAATGGTAATATTTTAAATATTTACCCAGAATGTAATGGATTGAAGAACCAGTGAAAACAACCAGGATAATTTGAAATAAGTGGAAAGACCATCTTTACATAAACTAAGAGAAATCTCGAGTTATGAGATGCATAAAGTAGTGGTAACAAATTGAACACAGATGAGGGGGGAAGAAGATGTGGGAGGAGCAGATCTCAGAACAAACTGCAAGTGCACTTTTCCAAGAAGAGAATTATATCCTGAATTGCACAGTCACAGACGCTTCCTTAAAAATGGCAGCAAGTTGGACAGACTGGAGGTGGAGATTATTTAGAGATATACATTCATTACATTCACAGGGTTTCTCTCCAGGATGAATGTTGTAATGTTTAATGAGATGCTGCCTCTGGCTGAAGGCTATTCCACATGCCTTACATATATAGGGTTTTCCTCCACTATGAATTTTCTCATGGTCCATATGATTTGATTTGCTACTGAAAGCTTTCCTACATTCGTTACATATATATGGTTTCTATCCAGGTTATCTTCTCTGCTGTGTAATGAGGCTTGATTTATGAAAGAATGCCTTCCCACATCCATTACATTCATAGAGTTTCCCTCCAGTATGTATTATGAAGTGGTTAACCAGGTTTCCTTCTGGCTGAAGGCTTTTTCACTTTCATTGCATATATAGTGTTTTTCTCTAGAAAGAATGCTCTGATGTTTAATGAACTATTTCTTTTGGTTGAAGGTTTTACTGCATTCTTTACATTCATTTTTTTTTCTGTCCACTATGAGTATTTTCATGTTCTGTGAGATATGATTTGTACCTAAAGGCTTTTTCACATGCCTTACATGCATAGGGTATCTTTGCAGTAGGAAATCTCTTGTATCTGAGATTTGACATTTGAATTAAAGTTTTCCCACATATATATGATTTTTCTTCAGAAAGAATTTTCTGATGAATAAAGAGGTTTTCTGTGAATTTGAAAACTTTCCCACATGTATTACATTTCTATGCTTGTTCCCCTGTATGGCTTTCAAAATGGGGAGTAAAAAATCACTGTAAAGAGCAGACTACATTCAGGACACTCATATGGTTTTTCTCTAGTTCGAATTTTCTCATATTCCATGAGGTGTTGTTTCAGATGGAAGCATTCCCATGTTCATTGCAATACTAACTAATGTATGAATATTTCATGGTCACTGAGATTTAATGTTGGTGAAAGGATTTCCAATAATCCTTACATACACAGAGGTTTACTCCAGCATGTTTCTTTGATGTGAATCTACTTTTCCCAAATTCATAAAATCCCAAATTGTTTCTCTGAAGGTTTAATTCTTAGGTATCTAATGAGGTTCAATTTCCAAGAAAACTTCACACTCATTACACTTAAAGGGGAGGACTAACATGTGGGGCAAACTGGCAAAACTCATTGTCTTCATTCTTTTTTCCTTACATAGATTCCTTCATGCTTAGGTAAGCATGATGCAAATTCCTTTAAAGTGAAGTTACATTCATAGAAGTGTTATTTTGAGGAAACAATGCTTGTGGTCAGAGAAAATATTTTCCCAACTTTCTTACATTCTCTGCATTCATCTTAAGTCTGTACTGTTGTGGAAGTAGATATAGCCTCACTCACAAGCCTTTTGTTATGTGGTTCTTTCTGCTTCTTAATGTCCTATGCTTCTTCATAGTTTGAGGGGTTCAGCAAAAGCAGTGCTTAGAGAGATATTTATAGCATTGAATGCATTCATTACAAAAGAGGAAAGATCCAACATCAATCATCTAAGCGTCCAATTTGGGAAGTGCATCAATATCTCCTTTTTATTTGTTCTATCATTCATGTATCTTCTTGCTTCAAATAAGCATCATATCTAGTTTGATGATTTCATAAGTAGGAAATGAGGAAGTGATACAGTACTTGATTTATGATGGGGACCAAACACCACCCCATAAATCAACCCTGTAACCTTCAGGCTTCTGAAGGATAAGAAAGGTGCAGCTTCGAAAGATGCAGGAGTAAGGTGGCCCCAGATCAAAGTCCAAAATGGGAAACCAGGAAATCCTGAGTAGTTTGTTTTGGATTGACTATTTTTGTCCAATTTTTTTTTCTTCTATATATTTGGATGAGATGCTCTATTTAGTATTCTTTAAAATTTACGTGGGAAATTATAACATTTTTGCTTGCCTTTCCAAATCTGCCCTTATTATTTGTTATTGACTTGTCAAATAATGTATTTTAATACATTTAATATCCTGTATTAGTCAGCCAAAAGGGTGCTGAAGCAAAATACCAGAAATCTGTTGGTGTTTATAAAGGGTGTTTTTTGAGACAGAAGCTTACAGTTACCAAGCCATAAAGCCTATGTTTCTTCCTTCACAATAGTCTGTTAACCCACCTTGGAACAAGCCAGCTGCCGACATGTGCCAAGGTTCAGGCTTCTAGGGTTTCTGTCTCCCCAGGGCTGCGTTACTCTCTGGGATCATCTCCTCTGTTTCCTCCACAAGGTCAGCTGTAGACTATGAGGCTCCCTAAGCTTTGCCTCTCTTCACAAGGTCAGCTGTGAACTGTCAGGTGAATGGCTTGTCTCTTTTACCCGGGGCTTTCTCTCCTTGCTCATCAGAACTCCAACATCTAAATCTAATCCAACTCTGTCCTTTGCCATGTCTTTTTATGTTTGAGACACCACCCACCAAGGGGTGGGGCTCCACGCCCTTCCAACTGTGGCCCAGTCAACGTCCTTATCTTAACTTAATCATGCCCAGATTAAAAGACCAATTTACAAGCATATTCCAATATCTATTTTTTGAAATCATAAGGATATCAAACTGCTACATATCCATTTACCCATCTTATGCTATATATTATTTTATGGTGTATTTTAACACTTTATTGATGGCCTAGGTTACAGATATCATTATTACTTTAATCATTCAATAGTCATTTAGATATATGAATTTAATTAACAGATATTGTTCTTCAATCCATCCTGAATCTTGAACATTCTGAGATTCTTTTCTTTCTGCCTGAAGAATATACTTTTACATTTGTTTTAAACTGAGTTGCTGCTAGCAAACTTTATTAGTTTTCACTCATCTGTAAAAGTATTTATTTCACTTCTTCCTGAAGGATTGAGATGAATTAAATCTCTGGCACACTAGGGCTTCCACAGCTTTTCTGAGCTCCCTTTGGGTTGAATTTTTCCATTCTGTTGTAATTGTAATCAGTTCTTTGGAGAAGAAATTAGGCACTTTCTGTTTTATAGCCTGCATCCTGCCCCTCAATCCCACCAGGCAAAATCTGTGCGATCTGGCTCTGGGGATGGGAATAATGGCACACCTCTCTGAGTTACACACATGATATTGGGACTAAGATTTGGAGGAGAAAGCACAGTATATTGAGTTCTTCTTCGGACCATTCTAGGAACCCCTGAAACGGTGGTCAGCACCCCATTTTGCTCAATGATGGCCACACCCAAAGTACAGCCACTGCTTCATGAGTTCCCATTTCTCCCAGACTTAGGAGAACCCTCCTGATCCCTGTGCCCTGGGTTAATGCCCTCGTTTGAGTCTTGTGAGGACCCCAGAAATATATGTTCTGACTAATCCATTGCTGTGTGTAACCCTTTTGTATGTAAGACATTTTGTTAGATCCAGATAAGGGACATTTTGATTAGGACACTTTTGTTAGATTGGTTTAGTTTAGTTAAGGGTCTATGATTAGATTACAGGCACCAGGATGGACCCCAATCATTCTGCTGAAGTCCTACATACATGGAACACACAGAGAAAGAGTGCTGCCATGTTTACCCTGCCATGTGAGAGAGGGGTCCTGGATCTCATACTGCTGCAGAGAGACATAGAAACCCTGAGGGGCCGAGAGAGAGGCCAGAGGCTGGAGTCAGGGAGCAGCTTGAAGCTGAAGACATCCAGGCCATATGAGAAGGGAGATATGTGAGCAATTGTGTTTAATGGCTCACTGTTTAGGTCAGGGAGAAAGTGAGTTTGGAGGAGAAGGCATTGCGAGACAGACAGGCCCAACATTTTGCCTTGGCAGGAGTCCAGCAACAGCTGACCCTTGTTAAGACAGCATTTTTGATGATGCCTTGATTTGGGCATTTTCACAGCCTCAGAACTGTATGCTTTAACCCTAATAAATTCCAATAAAAGCCAACTTATTTCTGGTATTTTGCATTGGCAGCGCTTGGCAAACTCAAACAACTAGGGACACAATTTTGGAGAGCTGCCCTGTTCCCAAATGGCAGTGTGATGCTGCTGCCCAGTGAATTCACCTGTAAACTGTGGGTGTCTCCAGACTAGGCAGGATTGAGTACTGGTAAGACGGAGGAGGGAGTGCTCCTAACCAGGAAGGCCTGCAAGACAGGGAGTCAGGCAGGGGAGACACAGGGTTTGGGGATTTTATAAAGTCACATATTTCCCAGTATAGAGTACCTGCCCAAGGCAGGATTTGGCTAGGTGGGCTGGGACTGATAAAAGCATGGGACCTGGGGTCTGGTGCATCAGAGGAGTCAGGGCACAGAGAGGAGATTTCCTGCTCCTGCTCATTTTGCCCTTCCATCCTTCCCTTGGCCTCCAGCGACGAACCTCTGATGAGGCTGCTCTTACTGTACCCCTCCTGGGTCTCTGGGACAGACTCAGATCTCCTGCTTCCAGTTCTACATTCTCTTTCTCCAATCTTGGGGCAGCTAAAGAAAGAGCAATGCCAAGATGAAACCTGTTGGTGTCAGGAAGGAAATGTCAAAATTCACATTACAACATTGTTTACAGCAATAAAATCACCAGAATGAGCAATATTAGGCCAGTTTGTTAGTCAGCCAAAGGGGTGCAATGTGTAATACCAGAGATTGGTTGATCTTTTTAAAGGGCTTTTATATGGGGTAGGATTCCACAGTTACCAGGCCATAAAGAATAAGTTTGTTCCCTCACCAAAGTCCATTGCCAAGTGTTACAGCAAGACAGCTGCTGACATTTGCCAAGGTTCAGGCTTCTTGGATTCCTCTCTTCACAGGGCGGCATTTCTCTCCAGGCTCAGCACCTCTGCTTCCTCCAAAATGTCAGCTCTAGACTATCAAGCAAAAGGCTCACTTCTCTTCTCCTGGGGCCTTCTCTCCAACATCAAAACTCCAACATCAAAACTGCTCCCTCCATCTTTTGCCTTGCCTTTTATATTTGATTCCCCTGCCTACCAAGTGGTGGGATTGAAAGCCCTACTGACATGGCCAGTCAATGTCTCAATCATAACTTAATCATGCCCAGTTTAACAGACCAGTTTGCCAGCATAATCTGATATATATTTTTCAAATTCATAATTATGTCAAATTGCCCAATGGCTACAGCCAGTGACCCTAATAAATAGTATGGGAATCCCTGAAAGTCCTGGGACTGAGGGCTGACAAGAAGAGAAGTGAGGTTGTGAGAGAGTGCAATGTTGCAGAAAACTTCATAGGATGCAGATGCTAGATACTTCTCAAAATAATTAAATATTAAATTTTCAACACATTTTAAACTGTGCTGAAAATGAGGTAGACCACTTCAAAACCAGAAGAGAAAGGAGGGGTTGGATGGGAAGAAGCTGATGAACAACTGAAGAAGCTGAAATGTAAAACGTGTTCACTGCAGTTCCCCCACGTCAGAGAGGGAATGTCCAGTTTGGGAAACAAACTCTCAGAGCCCCAATGAAAACCATCATCATAGGTTCTGGATCTGCAAAGGAGGACAGGGAGAAAGCCTGGCTAAGTACTCAGAGCCTCAGTTAGTTATGTGAGTCACTCTAGCAGGTCTTCACAGGGGAGTAAGTAGCAGGAAGAATGTCTTCTCCTGTGGTGCTAACAGCCCTCTAACTGCGCAGGTGTAGAGAGGAGTGTGGGATTCACACAGTCACATCCATGCACCCCGTCCTCCGTGCTTACTCTTTCTAAGTGAGACCTCCACCAGTTCAGTCAGCTGGGGAGAGGGCTGAGGGGAGTGAGCACTTTTCCTTTATGGGTGACTGCATGTGCAAAGGGTGAGGGGAAGTGCCACCCCACCCAGTAATGTTACGGATACAAACCAATATCTTGAAATCAACCACTTTGTATAAATTCATTGTGTACTATTTTCATAATTTCTTTTAAAATGTAACCAAAGTATCCATGGAAAGAGTATAAAAATAATTTATGTCTGTTATGGCAAATAGCAACATTCCTTCTCTAGCCTCAACCCCCATTCCTCCTTCCTCATAATTATCTGCATTGGCAGATTCTTTTGTGTACAAATTTCTGTTTCTAAACACATGCATTCTCTAGTTTTATCCATCCTATGTCATTTCACATATGAGAAAAGTATTGGAGTACAACTTAATAATATAAATAAATTTTCTAACTTCTTAAAATACTTGAGATTAGAAGTATATCATCTAATTATGAAAGGATAATTTCTGATTTAAAATAAACAGGAAAATTGGAGTTAAGTAGAAAGCAGGCCACTGTAGTTCTACAGTATCCGGTGAAGAAACTGAAAAAATATAAATGGTTGGGTTGCTTTATAAGAAAATGCCACAAAAATGTTCAGCATTATTTTTAAAATGGTAATTTTTTAAATACTTACCCAGAATATAATGTATTGAATCACCAGCAAAAACAACAACGATAATTTGAAATCAGTGGAAAGTCCATCTTTACATAAACTAAGAGAAATCTCGAGGTCTAATGCATAAATTTGTGGTAACAAATTGAACACAGATGAGTGTGGAAGAAGATGTGGGAGGAGCAGATCTCAGAACAAAGTGCAAGTGTACTTTTCCAAGAGGAGATAGACACCCTGAATTGCACAGTCACAGCCACTTCCTTAAAATATTGGCAAAAAATTGCACAGACTGGAGGTGGAGATATTTGGAGATTCACATTCATTACATTCACAGGGTTTCTCTACAGGATGAATGTTGTAATTGTTGATGAGATACTGCCTCTGGCTGAAGGCTATTCCACATTCCTTACATATATAGGGTTTCCATCCACTATGAATTTTCTCATGGTCAGTGAGATTTGATTTGCTACTGAAGGCTTTCCTACGTTCCTTACATATATAGGGATTCTTTCCACTTTGTCTTCTCTGGTGCATAAAGATGCTTGATTTCTGAATGAAATGTTTTGCACATCCATCACATTCATAGGGTTTCTCTCCAGTATGTATATCAGATGGTTAATGAGGTTTTCATTCTGGTTGAAGGCTTTTCCACATTCATTGCATATATAGGGTCTTTCTGCACAATGAATGCTCTGATGCTTAATTAACTATTGCTTTTGGCTGAAGGCTTCTCTGCATGCTTTACAATCATTTTGTTTCTGTCCACTATGATTTTTTTCATATTCTGTGAGATATGATTTGTACCTAAAGGCTTTTTCACATGCCTTACATGCATAGGGTTTCTTTGCAGTTGGAAATCTCTTGTACCTGAGATTTGACATTTGAATTAAAGCTTTCACACATATATATGATTTCTCTTCAGTAAGAATTTTCTGATGAATAAAGAGGTATTCTGTCAGGTTGAAAACTTTCCCAAATGTATTACATTTCTATGGTTGTTCCCCTGTATGGCTTTAAAATGAGGAGTAAAAAATGACTGTAAAGAGGAGACTACATCCCGGACACTCATATGGTTTCTCTCTAGTTTGAATTTTCTCACATCCCACGAGGTTTTCTTTCAGATGGAAGCATTCCCATGCTCATTACAATACTAACTATTGTATGAATATTTCATGCTCAATTAGATTTAATGCCTGGCTGAAGGATTTCCAATATTCCTTACATACACAGGGTTTTACTCCTGTATGTTTCTTTGATGTGACTCTAGCTCTCCCAAATTCATGAAATCCCAAATGTTTTCTCTGCGCAATAATTCTCTGGTATCTCATGAGTTTCAACTTCTAAGAAAACTTCACACTCATTGTACTTAAAGGGTAGGGCTACCATGAGGGGCAAACTGGCGAAACTCATTGTCTTCATTTTCTTTCCTTACATAGATTCCCTTATGCTTATGTAAGCATGAGGCAAATTCCTTCAAAGTGAAGTTACATTCACAGAAGTTTTATTTTGAGGAAACAATTCTTGTGGTCAGAGAAAATGATTTCCCAACTTTCTTACATTCTCTGCCTTCATCTTCAGTCTATACTGTTGTGGAAGTGGATATAGCTTCACTCACAAGTCTTTTTTAATGTGGTTTATTCTGCTCCTTAATGTCCTATGCTTCTTCATAGTTTGTGGGGTGCATCAATAGCAGTGCTTAGAGGGAAATTTAGAGCCTTGAATGCATTCATTAGAAAAGAGGAAAGATCCAATATCAATCATCTAAGCATCCAATTTGGGAAGCACAACAATATCTGCTTTTTATTTGTTCTGGCATTCATGGCTCTTCTTGCTTCAAATGAGCATCTCATCCATTTTGGTGACTTCATAACTAGGAAATTGGGAAGTGATAGAGCACTTGATTTATGATGGGGACAAACCAACACCCCATAAAGCCATCCTGCAGCCCTCAGGCTTCTGAAGGATAAGAAAGGTGCAGCTTCCAAAGATGCACGAGAAAGGTGGCCCCAGAACGGAGGCCAAAATGGCAACCCAGAAAATCCTGAACACTTACTTTTGGACTGACTATTTTTTTTCAATTTTTATTTCCTTCTATTCATTTGGATGAGATGCACTATTTAATATTCTTTAAAGTTTACCGGGGCAATTATAACACTTTTGCCAGCCTTTCCAAATCTACACTTACTATTTGTTATTGACTTGCAAAATAATGTATTTTAAAACATTTTATACCCTGTATTAGTCAGCCAAAGGGGTGTGTTGTAATTCAATGTGGAGTTAGATTGTGCCAATAATGATCCAAAGAAAGTTTGGGACCAGGGGATCTCAGTCCATGTGGAATGCAGGCAGGTTTATTTAGGCTGAAGCTGCTTTTTATACTACAAATCTGATAACAGAAGTAGGGCATCCTTACTAGTCCTTATTAGTTCCTCAGCTTTATACGTGAGAGCGCTGCCTGTTTCTGTGTTCCCAGACAATCTTTTTTGGGAATTCAGACAATAACATTCAACACCTGTTGAAATGCACTTTATTTTTTTAATTTATTACAAAACATCTTCGATGTGCTTACTATTTTAATTTTCAATATGCTTGCTGAAATATGAAAAGTGTTAACATGTAAGGCATTGGTTTCTTGATTAACAAAGTTTTTTGTATGATGCTTTACTTTTAGGCTTGAACAATACTTACCAGACTTGTTTTTTAATTAATTTGGTTTCAAGACCATTGAAACTCAAAACAAGAGATTTACATATACATTTAATAAAAAACATTTATGTGTAATATACAAGTTATTAAATTACTTAAGTATGCAATATATTGTATTAAAGTTTTGATTAGTATTTAAGTATATTATACATAATTCATATCTATAGTAGATTATACAACAACAGACATCCAATGAATAAACTTTTATTTCTTAAGTGTTTAAAATATTTAGTAGCATGAATAGAAGGACTTCAATTTTGTTATTTTGTATAGTTTGAGGCATACATAAAAACAAATTAGTATTTCCTGTTTGGGCTGTGGGGTAATACGTTAACTTGTAATTTTAAAACTTGCATTGGTTTTGTTGTTAACATTATAATTAGAATTGGGGCTGTAGCTCACAGTGTTGAATATATACTTGATTTATTGTTGGCTATTTTACAGGAAGGGGAGTGTGGGCTGGCTTGACTTGTTTAAGAAAATATTAAAGAAAGCTTTAGTAAATTTTAAAACAAAGTGATAGTGACATAACTGGATATTAATTTTTTTCCAATAAACTAGCAATATTTGGGACTGCTGCTTGCTGCAGTGGTGTTATTTTTTCTTACTATAATTTACTGTTATGCACTACCCTGGCAGACTTTAGTTGCTGCTTTTTTTTTTGTAGTTATAACTATAAATTATGATTAATAGCATTATATTTTATTTACTATTATATTGAAACATTATTATATTTTTTGGAATTTTATACACTTTTAAAGTATTCACATGAACCTTTATTCATATAACTTTAATTAGTATAAAATTAAAAATTTTATTTAAATTATACAACAGTTTTAAATACTTCATTCAACTTATATGACATGAACTCAACTATTTTTAGTATTTTACCTTTTTTAAGGTAAAAGACCAACTTATATGTGACAGTTTGAAAAAAAAGCTATTTTTCAGGATTTGGCTTTGAGAAAGCAGGTTTGAACATTGGGTTCTTTTTAAAAGTGATAAGACCAGTTTCTCCATGGAAATGATAAGGTTAAAGTACAAGAAGCTATTTTGATAAAACAGACTTTTTTATTGCATACTGATTACTTAGGAGAAAAACTTTGTAATCTTTTACTAAAACAGACTACTGACTTGAGAAATTTTGAGAAAGAATAAAACTTTAACTTTATATTATTACACTGTTTGAAATTAAAGCTTTTAAATTTTTCTATATATAGACTGCTCAAATTTTACTTAGTTTCTACCACAAACATTTTTTTTCTACAAGCATTTCGCACTTTTTGTATTCATTCAGGTTTTGTCTGACATTTTACTTTGTTTTGATAACTAGTTATTTTATCTTAGGATAAAAGTACTTTCTTTTCTTTAATAATAAAAGCACATTCTATATAAGTTCTATACTTAAGTTACCACAATGATTTTGGAAACTATATCTAAGCAAACTTCTGACAAAATAGAATGTCATCACCATTAAACAAACTTGTTAGAATAATTATTTAATTTGAGTATAAGTATTTTCATTATATTAAGCTAATACCCATATTTATTTATGAATATAAACACTTATATAAGTTGTGGACATTTGAACAGAGCTCATATAACAATTTTCACTTATTAATTAAATATTACCATCTGGAGGTATCAAAATATACACTGACACTGAACAAACAGACAAATACAAAAAGAATTATGACACACTAACAGAAATATAAAGCTTACTAATTTGACTCATAATTTTCACTCCTTTGGTATGGCTGTCTTCAGGCCCTCCATTGTTTCACATTTTTGATTTTACTGTTCTAAGATTTTTTTCTGGAATCTGTGCTATGTGTAATATAAGTTTGTTTTTTGAAACACTTTTATTCATAATCAGCAACCAGCCAGGACAACTTTAACAGCATAAATACAGTTAAGCTCTAATTTAGCAGTTTATACAGATGTTTACATGTATATTTTGAATTACTACTCTTTAGGAGTACACTTCAGCTCAAAGTTCTGGAGTAAGCTATTGATTTAAAACTGAAAGATCCTTTTAACCCCTTAATAAAAATTTTGCACTAATTTTTATCAATTTGGCCACACTGGCCCAACCCAAATCAGCATGGGACCAAAATACAAAACACCAATGTTGCCAAGTTGTGTTTGCTTTTTTTAACTTTTCCAGTGGTTTAAATCTATTAGACCCTGTCATCTCAAACCCTTATCATTATGTAAGCAGTAGGAGGGTTACAAAGTTGCTCTCGGAATATTGTCTTTTTCTTAGTTCACTCTTTTGATAGAATAGTGATGCTCCTGTAACTGATGCTAGATTTTCCACATATTAATCTTACTAAATCTTTTGGAACAGGCATTTCTTTAAGATCAGGTTGAGTTACTGTCTTGTTGACTACATCTGCCAGCGTTCCTACAAATTCAGCAAAGGGTTCAGTATTTCCTTGAGCAATTTTTGAAAATGATTGTACAGCTGGTCCAGGGCTGTAGATTCATTAACAGGCAGCTAGGCAGCACAGTTGAACTTCTACAATGGCAATATCATCATATTGAGCTTGGTGAGGAATCCCAGCCCATTGACCTCTTTCCAATATTTGTTCAGCAGCAATAGGCACTGGTGGATTTGGCTGTTGATTTTGTGGTGCTACAATATTAGCTTCATCAGCCCACCAAATTTCAAATTTTAAAAATTTTGCTGAATTAAGAACAGCTTGAGCTAACAAATCCCAGGCTCAGGGTATTAATCTGTTTGCTTGTGCCATTTCTTGCACCAATCTTGACTATAAGGATAATCTACACCATCTTGAGTGCATGCTTGTTTTAATTTTTTGATAGTTTTAAAAGGAATAGGAGCATGCTCATATTGTACACCCCCTTGGGAATTGTTAGCATCTACTAGAATTTGAGTAACTGTTACTGGAAAAGTAAAAAAAAAAATTGCATAGCCTCTGAATTTTCTTGTCTACTTCCCTGTGCTATACTTTTCATAATTGAAGAGGTTGGTGCTGGCACAAAAACAGAAACTTTTGGGGGGGGTTATCAAATGTTGTAAAAAATGGAACAGTAGATACCTTAAGAGGTGCAGATGCTGGTTCAATAGACAATAAATCATCTTTTGCAGCAGACAGCTTAACGACCACTGGAAAATTTCCATAAACTCCCTTTTTCTTTTTTTCTTTATATTAGACATGATTTTATCTGTTTTTGTCTGTTCATTAATTTTTTCATATGTATTAACATTAAAATCATCATTAGCTTGTTCTCCTACAGTTTTAGCAATAGCAGTATCCATTTTAATATCTTCATTTTCATCTGACTGTAAAGGTTCAAGAGCAACAGAAATAAGACTATACAAAGTCCATACATCCTCCTGATCAGAACTGCAACCATCTGGAACTTCAAAACTCCCTTCATTTAAACAGGCTGTTGAGTGCTAATATCAACACCTTTTGTATAAATAACATTTTCATCACCCTCTTCTTCAGATTGTAGAGAATCTAAGGCAACGGCTACTTGATGACAGAGAGCCCATACTTGAAGGGGAACTGTTTCCCCATTTTGATAAGCTGTCCTCAAGGATTTCATTACTAGTTTCCATTGTTTCAAATTTAATACGTTCCACCCTTGTGGCTGACCAATAACAATGTTTCTGTACAAGAGAAAAGAGTTCTCGTAACTCGTGGGCCGTCACGGATACCCCTGTATTCTTTAACAGTTTTTCAAAACTTGGGAATATTCCTCTAACCGAGTTGACTGATTACCCATTACCCTGATTATTTGACTCACCACACAGAATGCAAGGACCGTCCGACCCAGGAGTCCTTGTTTCCACGGCACTTATCCAGAGAAAAGACCAGTCATGCCCCACGTTGGGTGCCATCTGTTGTAATTCAGTTGGAGGTAGACAGTGCCAGGAATGATCCAAAGAAAGTTTGGGACCAGGGGACTTCACTTCATGTGGAATGCGGGCAAGTTTATTTAGGCTGAAGCTGCTTTTTCTACTACAAAGCTGATAAAAAAAAGTAGGGCATCTTTCACTAGTTCCTCAGCTTCGTACGTGAGAGCACTGCCTGTTTCTGTGTTCCCAGACAATCTTTCCTGGGATTTCAGACAATAACATCTTAGTGGTGTGGTCATTCCACTCTGCCTCCTCCTACTGATATTTACAATATGCAGTGTCTTTGGAGATATTTACTAATGTTTCTCTGACAGCAAGCATGCTTTTTCAATGCTTAACCCTTATGCTCTGGCTCTCAGCATCTTTTCCAACAGGGTGCTGAGGCAAAATACCAGAAATCTGTTGGTCTTTATAAAGGGTATTTATTTGGGTAAGAAGCTTACAGTTACCAGGCCATAAGCATAAGTTTCTTCCTTCAGCACAGTTTGCTACACAATCTGGAGCAACACAGCTGCCAACATTTGCCAGTGTTCAGGCTTCTTGGGTTCCTCTCTTCCCTGGGCTGCGTTTCTCTCTGGGCTCAGCTCCTCTCTTTCCTCCACAAGGCCAGCGTTAGGCTATGAGGCTCTCTAAGCTTTGCCTCTCTCCAAAAGGCCAGTTGTGAACGGTCAGGTGAATGGCTTGTCTCTTTTCACCGGGGCTTTCTGTCCTCGTTCATCAGAACTCCAACATCAAAAACTACCCCAGCTCTGTCTTTTTCCATGTCTTTTTATGTATGAGACCCAACCAACCAAGGGGTGGGGTTCAATGCCCTGCCAACTGTGGCCCAGTCAATGCCCTTATCATAATTTATCATGCCCAAATTAAAGACAAGTTTACAAGCATAATCCAATATCTATTTTTGGAATTCATAATGATATTAAACTGCTACATATCCATTTACAATCTTATGCAATATATTATTTTATGGTGTAATTTAACACTTTATTGATGTCCTAGGCCACGGATATCATTATTACTTTATCCATTCAATAGTCATTTAGATATATGAATTTAATTAACACACATTATTCTTCAATCCATCCTGAATCTTGAACCTTCTGAGAATATTTTCTTTCTGCCTGAAGAATATTCTTTTACATTTCTTTTAAAATGAGTTCCTGCCAGCAAACTTTTTTAGATCTTACTCATCTGTAAAAGTGTTTATTTCATTTCTTCCTGAAGGATTGAGATGAATTAAATCTCAGGCCCTCTATGATCTCCACTGTTTTGGAGAGAAAGCTTTGGTTGCATTTCTCCATTCTGTTGTAAATGTAATCAGTGCTTTGGAGATGAAGTTAGGGGCTTTCAGTTTTACAGTGTGCTTCCTGCCCCCCACCGTCCAGTCAAAATCTGTGTGCTCTGGCTCTGGGGATGGGAATAAGGGCACACCTCTCTGAGTTACACTCCTGATTTTGGAGCTAATATTTGTTGGAGAAAGCACAGAATATTGAATTCTTCTTGGGACCATTCTAGGGACCAGTGCAAAGGTGGTCAGCACCTCATTTTGCTCCATGATGGCCGCACCCAAGCACAGCCACTTCTTCATGAGTTCCCATTTCTTCAGGACTTAGGAGACCCCTAAGAAGTAATGAACAACTGAAGAACCTGGAATGTAACACGTGTTTGCTGCAGTTCCCCCAAGTCAGAGAGGGAATGTCCTGTTTGGGAACCAAACTCTCAGAGCCCCAATGAAAACTATCATCATAGGTTCTGGAATTGCAAAGGAGGACAGGGATATAGCTCTGCTCAGAACTCTCAGCCTCAGTTAGTGATGTGAGTCACTCTAGCAGGTTTTCAGTGCGGAATAAGCAGCAGGAAGTCTGTCTTCTCCAGTGGTGCTAACAGACCTCTAACCAGGCACCTGTTGAGAGCAGTGTGGCCTTCTGACGGTCACGTCCATGTTCCTCATGCTCTGTGCTCACTCTTGCTGAGGGATGCCTCCACCCATCCAGGCAGCTGGGGAGGGCGCCAAGGGGAGTGAGCACTTTTCTTTCATGGGCGACTGTATTTGCAAAGGGTGAGGGGAAGTACCCCCCTCCCAGTAATGTTGCCGATACAAATCAATATCTTCAAATCAACCACTTTGTATGATTAAATTGTGCATTATTTTCATAATTTCTATTAAATTATAACAAAATTATCCATGCGAAGAGTATAAAAATTATTTATGTCTGTTATGGCAAACAGCAAAATTCCTTCTCTAGCCTCAACCCCCATTCCCCATTCCTCAGAATTATCTGCATTGGCAGATTCTTTTGGGTACACATTACTGTTTGTAAATACATGAATTCTCTAGTTTCATCCATCCCACTTCTTATCACATATGAGAAAAATATTGGAGCACAACTTAAGAATATTGTTGGAAAAGATGCTGATAGCCAGAGCATAAAGTGTTAAGCATTTAAAAAGCATGCTTGCTGCCAGAGAAACATAGTAAATGTTTCCAAGGACACTGCATATTGCAGTTATCAGTAGGAGGAGGCAAAGCAGAATGAACTCACCACACAGATGTTACTGTCTGAATTCCTAAGAAAGATTGTCTGGGAACTCAGAAACAGGTAGTGCGCTCATGGGCCAAGCTGAGGAACTAGTGAAGGACTCCCTAATTTGTTGTCAGCTTTGTAGTATTAAAAGCAGCTTCAGCCTGAATAAACTTGCCTGCATTCCTCATGAAGTGAGGTTCCCTAATCCCAATCTTTCTTTGGATCATTCCTGCCATCGTTTAACTCCACGTTGAATTACAACAAATGGTGCCCAATGTGGGGATCGACTAGACTTTTCTCATTGTCTTTTTCTCTAGATTTGTGCCATGGAAACAAGGACTGTTGTTGCTGTGTCAGACGTTCCCTGCATTCTATGCGATGAGTCAAATAATCTTGATAGTCAGGGTAATGGGTAATCAGTCGACTCAGATAGAGGAATATTCCCAAGTTTTGAAAACCCTGTTAAAGAGCACAGGGGTATTTGTGATGACCCACAAGTAACTAGAACTCTTTCCTCTTGTACAGAAATATTGTTATTAGTTTCAGCAACAAGGGCGGGATATTTTAGATCTGAAAAAAATGGAAATTAATAATGAAAGCTTTAAATAGGGTTTATCAAAAAGGAGAAATAATTCCCATTCATATATGATTTTTGTGTAGTCTTATTTCTGTTGCTCTTGACCAATTACAGTCAGATGAAAAAGAAGATATTAAAATGGATACCGCTATTGATAGAAGTATAACAGAACAAGCTAATGATGATTTTAATGAAAATATATACAAAGAAATTAATGAACAAGCAAAAACATATAAACTCATGCCTAATAAAGAGGAAAAAGAAAAGAAAAAGTGAGTTTATGGAACTTTTCCAGCGGTCCTTAAGCCATACACTCCAAAAGAAAATTTATTGTCTTTTGAAGCAGTGCCTGCACCTCAAAAAGTATAAACTGATCCTTTTTAAACAATATTTAATTACCCTCCAAAAGTTTCTGTTTTGTGCTATCACCATCTTCTTCAATTATGAAATGTATAGCACAGAGAAGTAGAGAAGGAAATTCAGAGGTTATGCAATTTTCTGCTTTTCCAGTAACAGTAACTCAAATTCCAGTAGATGCTAACAATCCCCAAGGGGGTGTACAATGTGAGCATACTCCTATTCCTTTTAAAACTCTCAAAGAATTAAAACAAGCATGCACTCAATATGGTGTAAGAATTGGTATACTCAAGAATTGGTGCAAGAAATGGCACAAGCAAACAGATTAATACCCTGGGGCTGGGATTTGTTAGCTCAAGCTGTTCTTAATTCAGCAGAATTTTTACAATTTAAAACTTGGTGGGCTGATGAAGCTAAAATTGTAGCACGACGAAATCAACAGCAAAATCCACCAGTGCCTATTACTGCTAAACAAATATTATAAATATGTCAATGGGCTGGGATTCCTCACCAAGTTCAATATGATGATATTGCCATTGTACAAGTGCAATTGTGCTGCCTAGCCACCTGGTGATGAAACTCCACCCCTGGACAGGTTGTACAATCATTTTAAAAAATTGTCCAAGGAAATAATGAACCCTATGCTGAATTTGTAGTGAGGCTGGCCGATGTGGACAACAAAACAGTAACTCAATCTGATCTCAAAGACATGCTTATTCAGATGTTGGCTTTTGATAATGTTAACAGGGAGTGTAAAAAGGCTTTACATCCAATAAAGGCAAATGGAGATACTGTACAGGATTATATAAAGGCATGCCAAGACCTCGGGTCTAATACATATAACATGACCTTTTTTGCACCTGCTGTAATGGGATGCAGTCCTATGATTAATAATTTAAATTGCTTTAAATGTGGGAAACCATGTCATATGAAAAAAGATTGCCAAGCCAGAACTGGTGTGAGAGCTCCATCTAACGGCAGAAATAGATCAATACCATCTCGTGTGTGTCCGATATACCAAAAAGGTTTACAATGGGCCAATGACTGCCATTCTAAATATCATAAAAATGGCAGTCTCATTAATAAATTGGGAGACTTCGAAATGGGCCTTGCTCAAGGCCCTCAAACAAACAATATGAGCACTCCCCAACTTAGCTCAAATCTACCCAGTCAGCAACGGAGCAGCTCAGTCCAGCCTGTAACAGAACTTAAGGCAGTTACCAATGGCAGTGCAACTGTCGATCTTCCCTCAGATGAAATTAAGCTTATTACTCCTTCCCTGAGTATTCAAAAAATAAGGACCAGAATTAAAGGGCCTATCCCAGAAAACTAAATTTCTAGCCTAAGTGTGCTCTTAAAAAGCAGTAATCCAAATAAACATGTAAAATATCTCTATAAACTGCTAAATTAGAGCTTAACTGTATTTCTGCTGTTTAAGTTGTCCTGGCTGTTTGCTGATTATGAGCAAAAGTGTTTCAAAGAACAAGCTTATATATTACAGGTAACACAGATTCCAGAAAAATCTTAAAAACAGTAAAATCAATGATGTGAAACGATGGAGGGCTTGAAGACAGCCATACCAAAGGAGTGAAAATTATGGGTCAAATTAGTAAGCTTTATGTTTCTGTTCATGTGTCATAATTCTTTTTGTATTTGTCTGTTTGTTCAGTGCCAGTGTATATTTTGATACCCCTGGATGGTAATATTAAATTGGTAAATGAAAATTATTATAAGAGCTTTATTCAAATGGCCAAAAATTAAATAAACATGTATATTAATAAATAAATATGGATATTAATTTAAAACAATAAACATAATTTTACTCAAATTAAACCATTATTCTAATAAGTTTATTTAATGTTAATGTTAATGGTATGTTGTCAGAAGTTTGCTTGGAAATAGTTTCCAAAATCATTGCAGTAACTTAAGTAGGGAAGGTATATAAAATGTGCTTTTATTATTAAAGAAAAAAAGGATTTTATCCTAAGATAAAATAACTAGTTATTAAAACAAAGTAAAATGTGGGACAAAACCTGAATAAATATAAAAGTGCAAAAGACTTGTGGAAAAGGAATTTTTGTGGTCAAAGCTAAGTAAAATTTAAGCAGTATATCTATAAAAATGTAAAACCTTTAATGTCAAACAATATAATAATATAATGTTAAAGTTTTATTGTTTCTCAAAATTTCTCAACTCAGTAGTCTGTTTTAGTAACAGTTTACAAAGTTTTGCTCCTAAATAATCAGTATGCAATAAAGAAAGTCTGTTTTATCAAAATAGCTTCTTGTACTTTAACCTTATCATTTCCATGGAGAAGCAGGTCTTATCATTTTTAAAAAGAACACAATGTTCGAACCTGCTTTATCAAAGTCAAATCCTGAAAGATAGCTTTTATTTCAAACTGTCACAAATAACTTGATCTTTTACCTAAAAAAAGGTAAAATACTAAAAACAGTTAAGTTCATGTGATATAAGTTGAATAAAGTATTTAAAACTGTTGTATAATTCAAAGAAATTTTCTAATTTTATAAAAATTTAAGTTATATGAGTAAAAATTCATACAAATACTTTAAAACTGTATAAAATTTCTGAAAATATAATAAGGTTTCAATATAATATTAAATAAAATATAATGTTGTTAATCATAAATTTTAGTTATAACTACAAAAAGAAAGCAGCTGCATAACAGTAAATTATAGTAATATAAAGTAACACCACCACAACATGTAGTGGTCCCAAATATTGCTAGTTTGTTGCAAAAAATTAATATCCAATTATGTCACTATCACTTTGTTTTAAAACTTACTAAAGCTTTCTTTAATATTTTCTTAAACAAGTCAAGCCAGTCCAAATTCCCCTCTCTGTAAACTAGCCAAGAATAAATTAAGATTTTATTCAACACTGTAAGCAACAGCCCCAATTCTATTTATAATGTTAACAACAAAACTAATACAAGTATTACAATAACAAGTTACTGTATTACCCCACAGCCCAAAAAGGAAATCCTAATTTGTTTTTATATATGCCTCAAACTATACAAAATAAACAAATTAAGGTCATTCTAATCATGCTACTAAGAATCTTAAATGCTTAAGAAATAAAAGTTTATTCATTGGATGTCTGTTGTTGTATAATCTACTATAATTATAAATTATGTATAATATACTTAAATACTGTTCAAAACTTTAATACAATACATTGCATACTTAAGTAATTTAATAACTTGTATATTACACATAAATTTGTTTTATTAGATATATATGTAAATCTCTTGTTTTGAATTTTGACAGTCCTAAAACCAAATGTATTAAGAAAAAGTCTGGTAAGTATTGTTCAAGTCTAAAAATAAAGCATCATGCAGAAAACTTTGTTAATCAACAAACAAATGCCATACTTGTTAACAGTTTTCATATTTCAGGAAAAATATTAAAAATTAAAATAGGAAGCACATCAAGAATATTTTGTAACAAATTTAAAAAAATAAAGTGCATTTCAATGGGTGTTGTATTCTTCCCTGGGGGAGCTGGCCACTCTCCCAGGGATTGATGCATAAAACTTAAAATGTACTACCCAGGGAGTGTTGTGTTCCTTCCTGAGGAGGCTGGCCCCTTCCTCGGGATTTAGCACAATACATCTATATTTGGCATCTATAGTATCATATCCTTAATCCTAGAAACAGTCAACCAAAACTCTAGTATCTGTTGCTACTTCAACAATTCAACACTTCCCAGCTAAAAGATAAATATTGGTAAGTATATATATAAGACTGTTCTATTTATCTGTAATTCTGTAACATTGTTCAATATTGACTTAATCTTTTAATTAGTTTTGTTATTTATGCTTCTCACTCTGTCAGTATAAGCTTATTAAACTAAATATATATTTTAACATTTATCTTGTATCTATCCAAAACTCTAGCCACAAATAAGCCAAGTATATCTGTGTATCCCCTAGTTTGGTAAGCATGTGAATGTATATATACCTATCATAAAAAGTAGAAATCCTAAAATTAAAGTTACAAAAACAAAAAGGGGGAAATAGTGAGGTGCGAGAACAATTATATCAAGCATTATTTACAATAAATTTTTTAAGCCAAGGTCAGAATCATATACATCAGCAGCAAAGCATTTCTGGCAAAAATCAAGCAAAAATACAGAAAAAAATATTAGACAACTAGTTTAGTGGAAGAATGAAAATAATAATCAAAGGGAGAAGGCAGAAGTTAAGTAAGGATATACGGTCAAGGTTTTGCTCTTACATTACAGATAAAGGAGAACAGCTTTGGGTCCTGTCCAGACGTCTGAAACCTAGACATGAACAAGCTGAAGAAGCTGACACAAGAAGCAGAAAAGATGGTAAATTCTAAAAGGCAGACTTTCACTCTAACACGGTTATTCCTTGCTATGCTTACCTTGACAACCACAGCAGTAAGTAGTGCACCTTCACACAATTATACATATTGCGCTTATTTTACTAACTCCTCTTTTATAATTGTTAACTTGGGGGAACAAATCCTACCATGTTTATATTAATTAGTCTTTCATTTTTCTGGGCCCATTGATTCTCGCATTCCTCTAAAACCTGAGGAGGAAGGGAAATTTATTGAAAATTTAAATTTGCCTTTTTTGAATGACCTATCTGCAAAGGATCCATCGATCCATGTATACAGCCCCAAAATCATAGTACAAAGTGTTAAATGGCATTCATGCCATGTTTCATAAGAGGTTATGCTCTTTAATAATTCCTCTAGAATTGTAAAGTATTGGGTCCTTATAGAGATACCAAAACCTAATGTAAACACAACCATAAGTTGAAAAAGTAGTAATTCAACAAAAACAACTAATGAAAGCTATCATTATTTTTGGAATTTTGGTCACATCATAAGTATAAATACGTCATTAAATTGGACTCATCAGGGAAGATTTATCCCACAACTATGGGATACTAAACTTAACAAAACTCAAAATTATTTGTGGAAATTATTTTTGAGAACTAGCCAAGCTTTTGAATGGCAAGGCAGTAAAACTAATATTACCAGGTTAAAAAGAAAATCCACTTAATTTCTTATACTATGCGTACAGGATCCCATTGTTTTTATAGTAGGAACGGTGAGCATTAATCAAAGATGGTTTTTCTGCAGCAAATGCCTCCTTTACACGTGTGTATCAAAGTCTGTTTTACAGGAAAGTTCTACTGCACTGCTAATAGGATGAAGGTATCGTAGAATATGGCTTCCTGTTCACCTGAATGGCTGTTGGCAATCTTCCCCTGGGAGCCAAATTCTTTGGCACTTTCTAAATCATTATTTGAAAAGATCCAAAGGTTTAATTGGATTAATTATAGATGCTCTATTATGGTTAAAGGTATTACAGCTGCTGCTGTGGCAGAAACTGCCCTACAGGAGAATATCCAAACACAAAAATAAGTTAAAAATTGGCATCATAATGCCAGTGAGCTATGGCATAGTCAAGCATATATAGTTGAGCAAATTAATAATAGGCTTAATGACTTAGAAATGGCTGTTACACAAATGGGAGATCAGGTATATAATCTAATTTTTAAACAAGGTTTGAAATGTGATTGGAATGAAAGTGGTTTTTCTATCACTCCACTCTCATACAATGATTCCCATTATGACTGGGAAAAATTAAAAATCATTTAATAGGTCATCACACATATTTATCCATAGAAATTACAGATTTGCAGAAAAGGATTTTGAGCATGTCTAAGAATCAACTTACTACACTTCCAGTTAGCGAAATTTAGCAATCAGTAACAGATCAATTGAATAAAATAAACCCCTTACATTGGTGGAAATCAACCTCTGTACTTGCTAACTTTGGTGTGGTGATTATTGATGCTCTGCTATTCTTAACAGTATTAGAAGGCATTCACAAAGCCCTGCTGTCCCACATTAATAGGGCTGAAAGCACCAGCCATACCAATAACTTCATTCTGCTTAAAACCCTTGACTTTCAAAACCCTGTCCATGGAAGCTTGGCTGGTGGCCAGTGATGGGTAAGACCTTCAGAAGAGGGCAACCTAATACAGGCACAGACACCCTGGACAAAAAACAAAAAAGGGAAATTCTTGGAAAGATGCTGTGAGCCAGAGAATAAAGGGTTAAGCATTTAAAAAGCATGATTGCTGGCAGAGAGACATTAGAAACTGTCTCCAAGGACACTGCATATTGCAGATATTACTAGGAAGAGGCAGAGTGGAATGAACTCACAACACAGATGTTATTTTCTGAATTCCCAAGAAAGATTGTCTGGGAACTCAGAAAAAGGTAGCGCTCTCATGCACCAAGCTGAGGAACTAATGAAGGACTCCCTACTATTGTTATCAGCTTTGTAGTATAAAAAGCAGCTTCAGCCTGAATAACTTGCCTGCATTCCTCACAGAGTGATGTTCCCTGATCCCAATCTTTCTTTGGATCTTTCCCAGCCTTGTCTAAATCCATGTTGAGTTACAACAAAATATAAATAAAATTTCTAACTTCTTAAAGTGCTTGAGATTAGAAGTATATCATCTAATTATGAAAGGATCATTTCTGATTTAAAATAATAAGGAAAATTGGAGTTAAGTAGGAAGCAGGCCACTGTCGTCCAGTGGCTGTTAAACTTGAATCCACATCAGAATCAGGAAGAATCTGAAAAAATATAAATGATTGGTGTGCCTTATAAAAAATGCTATAATAATGGGAAGCATTATTTTTAAAATGGTAATTTTTTAAATGCTTACCCAGAATGCAATGGATTGAAGAACCAGTGAAAACCACCAGGATAATTTGAAATAAGTAGAAAGCCCATCTTTACATAATCTCAGAGAAATCATGAGTTCTGATGCATAAATTAGTGGTAACAAATTGAACACAGATGAGTGTGGAAGAAGATGTGGGAGAAGAAGATCTCAGAACAAAGTGCAAGTGCACATTTCCAAGAGGAGAAAGGCATCCTGACTTGCAGTCATAGCCACTTCCTTAAAAGATTGGCAACAAGTTGCACAGACTGGAGGTGGAGATACTTTGGAGATTCACATACATTACTTTCACAGGGTTTCTCTCCAGTATGAGTGCTGTAATGTTTAATGAGATACTGCCTTTGGCTGAAGGCTATTCCACATGCCTTACTTATATAATGTTTCCATCCACTATGAACTTTCTTATGGTCAGTGAGATTTGATTTGTTATGGAAGGCTTTCCTACATTCCTTACAGATAAAGGATTTCTCTCCAGTTTGTCTTCTCTGGTGTGCAATGAATTCTGAAAGAAATTCAGAATTTCTGAATGAAAGCTTTCCCACATCCATCAAATTGATAGGGTTTCTCTCCATTATGTATTCTCAGATGGGTATCGAGGTTTTCCTTCTGGTTGAAGGCTTTTCCACATTCATTGTCTATATAGTGTTTCTCTCCAGAATGAATGCTCTGATGTTTAATTAACTATTGCTTTTGGCTGAAAGATTCTTTGCATTTTTTACAATCATTTTGTTTCTTTCCACTATGAGTTTTTTCATGTTCTGTGAGATATGATATGTGCCTACAGGCTTTCTCAAATGCCTTACATGCATAGGGTTTCTTTGCAGTAGGAAATCTCTTCTATATGAGATTTGACATTTGAATTAAAGCTCTCCCAAATATATATGATTTCTCTTCAGTAAGAATTTTCTGATGAATAAATAGGTTTCCTGTCAGGTTGAAAACTTTGCCTCATGTATTACATTTCTATGCTTGTTCCCGTATATGGCTTTTCAAATGAGGGGAAAAGATGTCTGTAAAGAGCAGACTACATTCAGGACTCATGTTTTCTCTCTAGTTTGAATTTTCTCGTATTCAATGAGGTTTTGTTTCAGATGTAAGCATTCCCATGTTCATTACAATACTAACTGATGTAGGAATATTTCATGCTCAATGAGATTTAATGCCTGGCTGAAGGATTTCCAATATTCCTTACATACACAGGGTTTTGTCCTGCATGTTTCTTTGATGTGTCTCTAGCTTTCCCAAATTCATGAAATCCCCAATGGTTTCTCTGAAAGATTAATTCACAGGTATCTCATGAGGTTGGATTTCCAAGAAAACTGCACATTCATTACACTTAAAGAGGAGGACTACCATGTGGGTCAAACTGGGAAAACTCATTGTCTTCATTCTTTTTTCCTTACATAGATTCCCTCTTGTTTAGGTAACCCTGATGCAAATTCCTTCAAAGTGAAGTTACATTCATAGAAGTGTTATTTTGAGGAAACAAAGCTTGTGGTCAGAGAAAATATTTTCCCAACTTACATTCTCAGCCTTTATCTTCAGTGTGTACGGTTGTGGAAGTGGATATAGATTCACTCACGAGCCTTTGGTTGTGTGGTTCTTTCTACTTCTTAATGTCCTATAGCTTCTTCATAGTTTGTTGGTTAGGGTGCTTTGAGGGCTATTTATAGCATCGAATGCATTGATTAGAAAAGAGAAATGATCAAATATCAATCATCTAAGTATCCAATTTTGGAAGCGCAACAATATCTCCTTTTTATTTGTTCTATCATTCATGGCTCTTCTTGCTTCAAATGAGCATCATATCCAGTTTGGTGACTTCATAACTAGGAAATGGGGAAGTGATAAAGCACTTGATTTATGATGGGGGCAAAACAACACCCCAGAAATCAACCCTGGACACTTAGGCTTCTGAAGGATAAGAAAGGTGCAGCTTCAAAAGATGCATGAGTAAGGTGGCCCCAGAACAAAGGCCAAAATGGCAACCCAGGAATTCCTGAATACTTTGTCTTGGACTGACTATTTTTGTTCAATTTCTTTTTCTTCTATATTTTGGATCAGTTGCACTATTTAATATTCTTTAAAGTTCACTGGGGAAATTATAACATTTTGGCCTGCCTTTGCATATCTGCAGTTATTATTTGTTATTGACTTGCCAAATAATGTATTTTAAATCATTTTATATCCTATATTAGCCAGCCAAAGGGGTGCTGATGCAAAATACCAAAAATCTGTTGGTCTTTAAAAAGAGTATGTATTTGGGGTAGAAGCCTACAGTTACCAGGCATAAAGCATAACTTTCTTCCTTCACCAAAGTCTATTACCCATCTTGGAGCAAGACAGTTGTGGACATTTCCCAGGGTTCAGGTTTCTTGGGTTCCTCTCTTCCCAGGGCTGCATTTCTCTATGGGCTCCACTCCTCTGTTTCCTCCATGAGGTCAGCTGTAGACTATGAGGCTCTCTAAGCTTTGCCTATCTCCACAAGGTCAGCTCTGAACAGTCAGCTGTATGGCTTGTCTCTGTTCCCCGGGGTTTTCTGTCCTTCATCACCAGAACTCCAACATCAAAAACTACTTCAGCTCTGTCCTTTGTCATGTCTTTTTATGCTTGAGACCCCACTCACCAAGGGGCATGTCTCAATGCCCTAAGAACTCTGGCCCAGTCAACGCCCTTATCATAACTTAATCATGCCCTGCTTAACAGACCAGTTTACAAGCATAATCTCATATCTATTTTTGGATTTCATAATGATATCAAACTGCTACTTATCCATTTACCCATATTAAGCTATAAATTATTTTATGGTGTATTTTAACACTTTATTGATGTCCTAGGCCACGGATATCATTATTACTTTATCCATTCAATAGTCATTTAGATATATGAATTTAATTAAGAGATATTGTTCTTCAATTGATCGTGAATCTTGAAACTTTTTAGATTATTTTCTTAGATTATTTTCTTTCTGCCTTATTTCTTTTAAAGTGAGTTGGAGCTAGCAAATCTTATTAGTTTTTACTCATCTGTAAAAGTATTTCTTTCACTTCTTCCTGAAGGATTGAGATGAATTAAATCTCAGGCCCTCTATATACTCCACTGCTCTTGAGAGCACACTTAGTGTTGATTTCTCCATTCTGTTGTAAATGTAATCAGTTCTTCAGAGAAGAAATTAGGGACTTTCAGTTTTACAGCCTGATTTCGGCCCCCTGACCCCACAGGCATAATCTGTGCGCTGTGGCTCTGGGAATGGGAATAATGGCACACCTCACTGAGTTATACACCTGATTTTAGAGCTAAGATTTGATGGAGAAAGCACAGTTATTGAGTTCTTCTTTGGACCATTCTAGGGACCATGGCAATGTGTTCAGCAGCCCATTTTGCTCAATGATGGCCACACCCAAAGTACAGCCACTTCTTCATGAGTTCCCATTTCTCCCGGATTTAGGAAACAGATCCTGATTCCTGTGCCCTGGGATAATGCACTGTTTGAGTCTACTATAGACCCCGGAAAAGTATGTTCTTACTAACCCATTGCTGTCTGTGTAAGCCTTTTATATGTAGGACATTTTGGTTAGATTCAAATAGGGGACATTTTGATTAGGTCACTTTTGGTTAGACTGCTTTTGTTTAGTTAAGGGCCACTGATTAGATTTCAGGCACCAGGGTGGACTCCAAACATTGTGCTGAGTTTCTACATACATGAAAGACACAGAGAAAGAGTGCTGCCATGTTTACCCTGACATGTGGGAGAGGGCTCCAGGATCTCCTACTGCTGTGGAGAGACACTGAAACCCTGACAGCCTGGCGGAGAGACCAGAAGATGAAGACACAGAGAAGCTTGAACCTGAAGAAATCCAGGTCAGAGGAGACGGTAGAGGTGTGAGCAATTGTATCTGATGGCCCACTGCTGAGCTCAGGGAGAAAGAATGTTTGGAGGAGAAGGCAGAGAGAGAGAGGCAGGACAAACATTTTGCCTCGGTAGGAGTCCAGCAGCAGCTGACCCTTGCTAAGACAGCATTTTTGATGATGCCTTGATTTGGACTTTTTCACAGCCTCAGAACTGTAAGATTTAACTCTAATATATTGCAATAAAAGCCAACCAATTTCTGGTATTTTGCATTGGCAATGCTTGGCAAACTCAAACAGCTAGGGACACATGTTTGGAGAGTTGCCCTGTTCCCAAAAGGGTGTGTGATGCTGCTGCCCAGTAAATTCACCTGTACACTGTGGGTGTCTCCAGACTAGCCAGGAATGAGCACTGGTAAAATGAAGGGGAAAGTGCTCTTTGCCAGCAAGACCTGCATGACAGGGAGTTATGCAGGGGAGTCACAATGCTTGGGGACAAGTATAAAGTCACACATGACCCAGTATGATGTACCTGCCCCAGGAAGGGGTTGACTAGGTGGGTAGGAACAGAAAAAACATAGGACCTGGGGTCTGGTGCAGCAGAGGAATCAGGACACAGAGAGGAGACTTCCTGCTCCTGCTCATTTTGCCCTTCCCTCCTTCCTTTGGCCTCCAGTATTGGCCCACTGAGGAAGCTGCTCTTACTATACCCATCCTGGGTCTCAGGCACCGACTCAGGTCTCCTGCTTCCAGTTCTACATTCATCTTTTCCAATCTTGGGGCAGCTAAATAAAGAGCATTGCCAAGATAAAACCTGTTGGTATCAGGATGGAAATGTCAAAATTCATATTACAGCATTGGCTACAGCAATAACATCACCTGAATGAGCAACATTGGCCAGTGACCCTAATGAATAGTACGGGAATCCCAGAAAGTCATGTGACCGAGGGCTGACAAGAATAGAAGTGAGGTTGTGAGAGAGTGCAATGGTTGCAGGAAACATCAGAGGGTGTAGATGCCAGATATTTCTCAGACTAATTAAACATAAAATTTTCAACACATTTTTAATAGTGTTAAAAATGATGCAGACCACTTCAATCCCAGAAGAGAACGGAGGGGTTGGATGGGAAGAAACTGATGAACAACTGAAGAAGCTGAAATGTAACACGTGTTCACTGCAGTTCCCCCAAGCCAGAGAGGGAATTTCCTGTTTGTGAACCAAACTCTCAGAGCCCAATGAAAACCAACATCATAGGTTCTGGGTCCACAAAGCAGGACAGGGAGAAAGCCCTGCTCAGCACTCACAGTCTCAGTTAGTGATGTGAATCACTCTAGCAGGTCTTCACTTGGGAGCAAGCAGCAGGAAGTCCATCTTGTCAATTGGTGCTAACAGCCCTCTAACCAGACACATGTAGAGAGCAGCGTGACCTTCACATGGTCGCGTCCATGCTCCTCATGCTCCATGCTCATCTTGCTGAGGGTGGCCTCCACCCGTCCAGGCAGCTGGGGAGGAGGCTGAGGGGAGTGAGCACTTTTCCTTTATGGGCGACTGTAGTTGCAAAGGGTGAGGGGAAGTGCTCCCATGCCCAGTAATGTTGCAGATACAAATCAATATCTTCAAATCAACCACTTTGTATGATTTCATTGTGTACTATTTTCATAATTTCTTTTAAAATACAACCAAATTATCGGTGCAAAAAGTATAAAAATAATTTATGTCTGTTATGGCAAACAGCAAAATTCCTTCTCTAGCCTCAACCTCCATTCCTCCTTCCTCAGAATTATCTGCATCGGCAGATTTTTTGGATACACTTTTCTGTTTGTAAATACATGAATTCTCTAGTTTCATCCATCCCACACCCTATCACATATGAGAAAAACATTGGAGTACAACTTACGAATATAAATAAATTTTCTAATGTCTTAAAATACTTGAGATTAGAAGAATGTCATCTAATTATGAAAGGATCATTTCTGATTTAAAATAAAAAGGAAAATTGGAGTTAAGTAGAAAGCAGGCCATTGTAGTTCAGTGACTGTTAAACTTGAATGCACATGAGAATCAGGTGAAGAAACTGAAAAAATAAAAATGGTTGTGGTGCCTTATAAGAAAATGCTACAATAATGGGCTGCATTACTTTTAAAAAGGTAATTTTTAAAATGCTTACCCAGAGTTTAATGGATTGAAGAACCAGTGAAAACAACAAGGATAATGTGAAATAAGTGGAAAGCCCATCTTTACATAAACTAAGAGAAATCTCAAATTCTGACAATAAATTGGTGGTAACAAATTGAACACAGATGAGTGTGGAAAAAGATGTGGGAGGAGCAGATCTCAGAAAATCTGTATGTGCACTTTTCCAAGAGGAGAAAAACATCCTGAATTGCACAGTCACAGCCACTTTCTTAAAAGATTGGGAAGAAATTGCAGAGTGGAGGTGGGGATTCTTTGGAGATTCACATTCATTACAGCACAGGGTTTCTATCCAGGATGAATGTTGTAATGTTTAACGAGATACTGCCTCTGGCTGAAGACTATTCCACATTCCTTACATATATAGGGTTTCCCTCCTCTATGAATTTTCTCTGGGTCAGTGAGATTTGATTTGCTACTGAAGGGTTTCCTTCATTCCTTACAGATATAGGATTTCTCTCATGTTTGTCTTCTCTGGTGTGTAATGAGGCTTGATTTCTGAATGAAAGCTTTATCACATTGATCACATTCATATATTTTCTCTCCAGTATGTATTCTCAGATGGTTAAGGAAGTTTTCCTTCTGGTTGAAGGCTTTTCCACATTCATTGCATATACAGTGTTTTTCTCCAAAATAATGTTCTGATGTTTAATGACGTATGGCTTTTGGACGAAGGCTTTTCTGCATTCTTTACACTCTTTTTTTTTTGTCCACTATGAGTTTTTTTCATGTTCTATGAGATATGATTTGTACCTAAAGACTTTTTCACATGCCTTACATGCATAGTGTTTCTTTGCAATAGGAAGTCTCTTATATCTGAGATTTGACATTTGAATTAAAGCTTTCGCATGTATATATGATTTCCATACAGTAAGAATTTTCTGATGAATAAAGAGGTTTTCTATCAGGTTGAAAGCTTTCACACATGTATTACATTTCTATGCGTGTTCCCCTGTAAGGCTTTTAAAATGAGGAGCAAAAAATGGCTGCAAAGAGCAGATGACATTCAGTACAATCATATGGTTTCTCTCTAGTTTGAATTTTCTCATTTTCCATGAGGTTTTGTTTCAGATGGAAGCATATCCATGTTCATTAATATACTAACTAATGTATGAATATTTCATGCTCAGAGATTTAATGCCTTCCTGAAGGATTTCTAATATTCCTTACCTACATAGGGTTTTGCTCCTGCATGTTTCTTTGATGTGAACCTAGCTTTCCCAAATTCATGAAATCCCAAATGGTTTCTCTGAAGGATTAATTTTCAGGTATCTCATGAAGTGGAATTTCCAAGAAAACTTCACTCTCATTACATTTAAAGGGGAGGACTACCAAGTGGGGCAAACTGGCAAAACTCATTGTCTTCATTCTTTTTTCCTTACATAGATTCCCTCATGCTTAGGTAAGCATGATGCAAATTACTTCAAAGTGAAGTTACATTCATAGAAGTATTATTTTGAGGAAGCAATGCTTCTGGTTACAGAAAATATTTTCCCAACTTTCTTACATTGTGTGCCTTCATCTTAATTCTATAGTGCTGTGGAAGGGGATATAGATTTACTAACAAGTCTTTTGTTATGTGGTTCTTTGTGCTTCTTAATGTCCTATACTTGTTCATACTTTGTGGGATGCAGCAAAAACAGTTCTTAGAGGGAACTATATAACACAGAATGCATTCATTAGAAAAGAGGAAAGATCCAATATCAATTATCTAAGTGTCCAATTTGGAAAGTGCAAAAATATCTCCTTTTTATTTGTTCTATCATTCATGGCTCTTCTTGTTTCAAATGAGCATCATATCCAGTTTGGTGACTTCATAACTAGGAAATGGGGAAGTGATATAGCACTTGATATATGATGGGACAAAACAACACCCCATAAATCAACCCTGGACCCTTCAGGCTTCTGAAGAATAAGAAAGGTGCAGCTTCCGAAAATTCATGAGTATGTGGCCCCAGAACAACGGCCAAAATGGCAACCCAGGAAATTCTGGATACTTTGTTTTGGACTATTTTTGTTCAATTATTTTTCCTATTTATTTGGTTGAGATGTGCTATTTAATAATCTTTAAAGTTTACCGGGGAAATTGCAACATTTTTGCTTGCCTTTCCAAATCTGCACTTATTATTTGTTATTGACTTGCCAAATAATGTATTTTTAAGCATTTTCTATCCTGTATTAGTCAGCCAAAGGGGTGGTGATGCAAAATACCAGAAATCGGTTGGTCTTTATAAAGGGTATTTATTTGGTGTAGAAGCTTAGCGTTACCAGGCCGTAAAGCATAAGTTTCTTCCTTCATTGAAGTCTGTTATCCCATCTTGGAGCAATACAGCTGCTTACATTTGCCAGGGTTCAGGCTTCTTGGCTTCCTCTCCTCCCAGGGCTGCGTTTCTCTCTGGGCTCAAGTACTTTGTTTCCTCCACAAGGCCAGCTGTAGACTATGAGGCTCTCTAAGCTTTGTCTCTCTCCACAAGGCCATCTGTGAACTGTCGGGTGATTGGCTTGTCTCTTTACCTGAGGCCTTTTGTCCTCTCTCATCAGAACTCCAACATCAAAAACTACTCATACTCTTTCCTTTGCCATGTCTTTTTGTGTTTGAGACCCCACCAACATGGGGTGGGCCTCAATGCCCTGATGACTGTGGCCCAGTCAACTCTCTTATCATAAATTAATCATGCCCAGATTAACAGACCAGTTTACAAGCATAATCCCATATCTAGTTTTGGAAATCATAACAATATCAACTGCTACATATCCATTTATCCCTCTTATGCTATATATTATTTTATGGTGTGTGTTAACACTTTATTGATGTCCTTGGCCATGGATACCATTATTACTTTATCCATTCAATATTCATTTTGATATATGAATTTAATTAACAGATATTGTTATTCAATCCATCCTGAACCTTGAACCTTCTAGATTCTTTTATTTCTGCCTGTAGAATATTCTTTTACATTTCTTTTCAAGAGAGTTACTGCTAGCAAACTTTATTAGTTTTTACTCATCTGTAAAAGTATTACTTTCACTTCTTCCTGAAGGATTGAAATGAATTAAATCTTAGGCTTCCAGGATCTCCAATGCTCTTGAGAGCACCCTTAGGGTTGAATTTCTCCATTCTGTTGTCAATGTAATCAGTTATTTGTTGAAAAAATTAGGGGCTTTCAGTTTTACAGGCTGCTTCCTGGCCACCAACTCCCAGACAAAATCTGTGTGCTCTGCTTCTGAGGATGGGAATAATGGCACAGTGCTCTGAGTTATACACAAGATTTTGGAGCAAAGATTTGGTGGAGGAAGCACAGTATATTGAGTTCTACTTGGGATCATTCTAGGGCCTAATGCAATGGTGGTCAGCACTCCATTGTGCTAAATGACGGCCACACAGAAAGTACAGCCACTACTTCATGAGTTCCCATTTCTCCGAGATTTAGGAGACTCCTCCTGATCCCTGTGCCCTGAGTTAATGATCCCATTTAAGCCTTGTGTGGACCCAGGAAATGTATGTTCTTACTAATCCATTGCTGTGTGTGTAAGTCTTTTGTATGTAGGACATTTTGGTTAGACTCAGATAAGGGACATTTTGATTAGGTCACTTTTTGTTAGATTGCTTTAGTTTAGTTAAGGTCCTCTGATTAGAATTCAGGCACCAGGATGGACCCAAATCATTGTGCCGAAGTCTTACAAACATGGAACACACAGAGAAAGTGTGCTGCCATGTTTACCCTGCCTTGTGGTAGAGGGCTCCAGGATCTCCTACAGCTGTGGAGAGACACAGAAACCCTGAGATTCTGAGAGAGAGGCCAAAGTCTGGAGTCTTGGAGCAGCTTGAAGCTGAAGACATCCATGCCAGAGGAGAAGGTAGAGGTGTGATCATTTGTGTCTGACGGCCCACTGCTGAGCTCAGGGAGAAAGTGAGTTTGGAGGAGAAGGCAGACAGAGACAGGCAGGCCCAACATTTTGCCTTTGCCGGAGTCCAGCAGCAGCTGACCCTTGTTAAGACACCATTTTTGGGGAATCCTTGCTTTGGACATTTCACAGCCTCAGAACTGTAAGCTTCAATGCTAATAATTTCCAAAAAATAGCCAACCTAATTCTGGTTTTTTGCATTGGCAGCACTTGGCAAACTTGAAAAGCTAGGGACAATGGGTTGGAAAGCTGCCCTGTTCCCAAATGGTGGTGTGATGCTGCTGCCCATTGAATTCACCTGTAAACTGTTGGTGTCTCCAGACTAGGTTGGAATGAGTTCTGGTAAGATGGAGAGGAAGAGCTCTTGGCCAGCAAGGCTTGTAAGAAACTGAGTCAAGCAAGAGAGTCACATGGTTTGGAGACTAGTATAATGTCACAGATGTCCCAGTATGATGTACCTGCCTCAGGCAGGGTTTGGCCAGGTGGGCAGGGGCAGATAAAATCATGG
Organism: Cabassous unicinctus; assembly: GCA_029593785.1. Lineage (NCBI taxonomy): Eukaryota > Metazoa > Chordata > Mammalia > Cingulata > Chlamyphoridae > Cabassous > Cabassous unicinctus. Next base: position 57,822 of record JAQZBX010004917.1, read on the forward strand.
GACCTGTGGATCTGGTGCAGCAGATGAGTCAGGGTACAGAGAGGAGACTTCCTGCTCCTGCTTCTTTTGCCCTTCTGTCTTTCCCTTGGCTTCCAGCTTTTTTCTTTTTGGAAGAATATTATTTTATTGATGTTAACTATAGTCCAAAGGTTACATTAATTGTATTTTTCCCATGCTTCTCCACATTCCCACAACCCTGCAATAGTGACATATATCCATTCTAGTTCACAGAAGTACATTATTGCATTTGTACTATTAACCACAATTCTCATCCACCTCTGGGTTCACTGTGTTATTCAGTCCCTGAGATTATTCTCTAGCTTGCTTTTAATTGGCTTTAAAAAAATTTTTTTTTTATTGTGGGCAAAAATCAAATTTTTCACAATACATACCAATATTTGTAAAACGATATATAAATACATATGCATATATGTGCATTTGTTTACAT